>BMAW01085552.1:255118-287200 GCA_019974015.1 Nephila pilipes | reverse complement strand
GAATTATTTGGAAATTCTTATTTTTCCGTGCAAAGCTGTTTAGATGAATAGAATTGTTTTGAAATAGAATAAATATTTCAAAAAAGTATAAAATCAGCATGCTAGATATTTCATTTAATGTAATGTATAACATTCCAGTAAGAAATGACCATGGGCTCCTTTATAGATAACATTCCAGTAGGAGGCAAGTGATTCAACATAAAATCCAAGGGTCCCTTATTGGGTATCCATGCGAACGAAGTGAAAGGGAGAGGGAGGAAGTATGACGTCGCTTCCACCCCCCGTAGACGTCCGTTTACTACTCACATACGATAAACTGCAATATATACAATCGGACCCTGTTAACACTCAGTTCAGTAGCGCAAGAGAGTGCGGTACAAATGGGTTTACTATGTCTCCCTCTTTAAGCAATTAATTTTAATGTCATTCCTAGATAGTGTGGTGTTATATTTCTTATTTTTCTTTTTTTGAAATTCAGATTAATCTTTTGTTTGGATGAACTTCACGATTTTCCCGTTAAAAGCAAATATAAAAACCTTTTTTCTTTCTTTCTGTTTAATATGTATGAATATTGATTTCTCGAAAAATGAGAGATCAATCATTTTGTACTGGTCAGTTTTGAGAGCTATAACAAAATTTTCTTGCATAAGTGATTTCTATAATAATTAAAAATAATATCGAAAGAGTGTAAAAGTCAGTAAAAGGCTTGTGTGATTGAGGCAGAACTCAATGGTATCAAAAGAGCTCAAAAAGGGGAAAGATAAGTCGAAATTACCTCAGAACTTATTCTACTTGCGCCTACACACAACGTTGATGCTTAAAAAATGAGAACAAAATTCGTCAGTTTGTTGATTACGTTGATAATGATAAAGGAAAGACCAGTAAAAGAACTGGAACAACGGAAAACACCATCTTTATAAATTTCAGTTTAATTAAGTTCTTACAATTTTTTGTTGAGAAAAGAAATGATGGTGAGCCAATGTCGGGACCAGTGCTTATTTTCTCGAATTAACTTGTTTCTCTTCAATTCAATGCTATTGTTCGTTACTCAGAATAGCATGTTGGAACTTGAGTAACCACTCAATTTATATTATAATGTAACTATCGGTTCACTTAACCTATGATTTAGTAATCATAGACCGTAACTACCACGTATTAATGGGGATCAGATTGTACTTCTTATATCGATCGCTTTCAATTAAGAAATTGTGATTAATTTTTCTGAGCTTGTACTCGAAAAATAAAACTCGATTCCCGATAACATTATGATGTATTAACGTTATTTACAATCACGAGCTCAAATCTTTATTACACTCGCTGGTTATTGATAACTTATCTTGTGTTATAAGCCTTTTTCTGAATTATGCAGTCAAATGAAGAGGAAGGTAGATGGACTATAAATCAATTAATTTTTATCCAAGATATGAATATTCAAAGTTCATTCCATTCAATTGTCTCTATGGCTCCTTTCCTTAACTGCGTACTTTCTCCGCGGTTTTTCCAAAAACCTCTATTGCTTGAGATATTAAACTAAACTATCTTACTAATTCATTCGGATTCGCGTCGCCAATTGCCCTCATGTTGCTTCTGTTGTGACGTTAATAAAACCAAACCATTCGGATTCGAATAAACTAAATAACTAGAAGTAAATGCTTAGTTCCTGATTCCCTTACCTAACTTTTCTAAGATTCCTCTGATTGCTTCCTAAATTAAGTAAGCTGATTCAGACATCTTACTTATCACTATCAAAAACTAACAAACTTTCAATTATAATTATATATTCTTCGTGGCCAATATATGTATCTGATCAAATATATCATTTACACTTCATAATTTCAGTTTCACTTTGTATGAATCATATTTCAGTTTATTGAGAGAAATTTTGAATTCAAATATAATCAGAAAGAAATCCAGAGAGTTAGTTAAAAGGAAAATTACGTCTGAGGGTCACCCACCCCCCCGAAAATCGTTTAAAAGTTCCTGGCAGTCTAAATTTTGTCAGCCTGCAAAGACGCAAGTTTACCGATCAAAACAGCAATGATTTGCAAAACGATTCCGAAAATTGCAAGCTGCCCCAGCAACGCGTATTCCCAATACAACTTTAATCCAAGCAATCTAATCAAATTCTTTAATTTAAAGTTTCACATGACAATGGAAGCCATGTACCGTATGGAATGACAGCAAGCGATTCCTCTTTAAAAGAATGCTCATTCGTCATACCTTCTATTCTACGTCGGAAAAAAATTAATAACAAAAGAAAAAAATTACAAAAATTAAAAAAGAGAGAGAACGAATCATACATTACCCATGCACGCATGTTTCCACCCCCTTCCTTCCAAAAAGGGTGAATGTAGAACTAATCGGATTTTGAAGCCACCCTTCCTCCCCTTGCTGCAGCAGACGATACAAAAAGAGAACACTCGTGTTCCTTCGATTAATCCTACCCTCGAAACAGAGTTTTCCCATCTCCGCCATTGGATGGAAGGGGGCCTACTCAACCCCCGAGGTTTGTTGCAAACGATTTATACGGTGAGAGGGAGGGCCTTGATGGATGGCATCCGTGATGCGAATTATCGCCATCCTTCGAAGCGAGTATCTTGGAAACAATTTTGCACCCCCCCCCCTTAATCTCTTAGATATTAAGGGAAAGACTATCGGATGTTGGGAGTAAGAAAGAGTGTTCTGGGTTTTCTCCGAAGAGGGGGCTGCGTTCTATTTTTTTGTTCTTTCCTTCCCTATCTTTGGCTCATTCTTCTCTCTTTTCGAAGTTTCGCCTAAGAAAAGTTTGTTTCTGTGGAAAAATATCGGCACCTGGAAAATTTTCCTTCTCTGCTCTGCGACGGACGTTGGTTAGGAAGAAGTTCGATTCCCCAGAAGAAAGTTTTGATCGAGTAATAGTAAAAGCAAAAGTTTTACCTTTTGAATAGTTTAATTTTTTGATATTCGAGTAATGCAAGAAGATGTATTAAATGTAAATGAGACTTTTTTTAACGGTGACGGCGATTTTTATATATTTTGCCATAGAAACAATAAGTTATTTAAATTTTAAATAATGACTTGCATAGTTATGTTTCTCATCTAGTAATAATTCTCATTCACTCTACTTTAAATCGGCTCCTGTGTGCCAAAGTTCTGATGTACTAAAATAAGCTCATAAAATTATTTTCAGGTGGTCATTTCTACGTAAATTGTGCATTTTTGATGTCACAGAAACCATGAATAGTTAAGTACTCTCTTGATCTGACACTGTTTCGAAGCTTGAGTTTAATACATTTCAATCCTCTTCGAACACTTGAAATTTTAGATAGGTCGATATATTCTTTGATAAGACGAAAAGAGACCTCGACTGGGAACGATGACGATAAATCTCTTGACAGACACTAGAGCGATCGGTCGCTCAGAATTTCCTGTCCTATACATAAATTTAAATGTAATTGCATAGCTGTATTGTCAATACCATTAAATATGTAGGTTATTAAATTAAACACATCTATCTTAAAGTTTTTTATTCTACCTCCAATCCTTCTCTGCGGTACGATGCGTTTATTTATTAAGCTGCTAATAGTTTGAAACAAAATATTCTGATATGGAATAGCACGCTACAAATTTAAAGTGTGACTCCATTAAAGTGAAGACTCTGTCATCTTCTGAAAATGTTCTCCCTCCTGCTTTTTGAGATTCACAAGGCATTGTGTGTGTCGATTTTATTCAAAATCGACGTTGTGCAATTAATGCTGTATACTATTGTGAACTTTTGGAGAAGATTGAAGAAGCATAGAGGTCAAAAAGCGTTCCATTGAGATCTGCAATGTTTTTCTTCTCCAAGACCTCACACAACTGGTGTAATACAAGAAAAATTTAAGAAATTTATGAACATGCTCTCTTTAGTCTGGACTTACCCCCAATGGACAGCCTTTGCTTAGAACCTTCAAAGAAGTTTGAGGAGGAGAAAGATGTTCATCGAAGCAGGAATAGAAGAATTTTTTCTAATTTGCTCCGTATGCCAGTTATTGCTATTTATCATACAGAAATTTAATAAATTCTCAATATATTAGAAAAACTTTTACTTCTTTCAGAGGAAGATATCTGGAAAAATAGCACTGGCTTAATTTTACTATGCAGATTTCAGAAAAGGTCTTTAAAAAAACTCTCGTCTGTGTTTGATCCATCTTCGTTCAATACGATAAATTTGAATATATCATCTAACGATATTAAAAAAATAAGAATAGTTTGTGGATTCTAAGAAACGTACAAATTACAATAGTTGAGTAGATAAACAGTAAAATCTAGATAAAATCGTGTGATAAAAGAAATATTTCTAATGTGCAATCTAGAGAAGGAGTCTTATATGTTCTCTTATCCTTTAGCCAAAGGCCAAGACCACAACTAAGCTGGACTACTTGTGAGACGGACTCCTTCACTTATGCAAAAGTATCGTATATATATTTCATATATAAAGTTGCAAGCATCTTTAAACGCTCGTGCCTGCTTTCACCAGTAATGAATTTATTTTTTATATATGCACTATGGCAGTGATAAATTTCTCTTAGAATTTTTATTTGCTTGTCGCTGTGCCTTAAATTATTGAATCCATTGATTAAAACATGAAAGAAGTTTTAGTAAATATATTTCTTGCTATAGCAACACCAGGTATTTTGGTCAAAAAGAATAATTACGAATGAAATCCGAAGAGGATACTGGATAGCAATTAACATGCTAACATGTAAAATGCTGTGACAGACGTGGGAATATCATTGAGATATTTAGAAATAATCGATATATTAAGAAGAAAAATTTTCTGCATGTTAATTGATCTTTGTATAAATTATGTTGTAAATAGCAGCTATTTATGTTGTTTTGTTTAGTTTCAGGCAGACGTAGATTGAAGGAACCCTCAGTATCGTAAAGTTTTAATTAATTTCCCGGAGTATTGTATTTTTTTTTAATTCTTTCTAGAAATAATCGTGATAGAAACTTAATTTTTTACTTATTATTCTTAAAACTTCTCTTCGTAGTCACAATCCAAAGTTATTGGTTTCTCTCAGTGTTTCTGAACCTTTTGAATGATGAAAATTTTCTCAGTAAAACTCTGCAGACTGAACACTATCATCTCTATACAGCAGTTTCTTCCCCCTACAGCTTCCTGAAACATGAATAACTGCAATACAAAATTATGTACATAAGAACCCATTAATTCGCAGAATAAATTTTATCCAGATATGTCGGTCATTAATAATAATAATTAAACTTCAACAACATTAAACGTAACATACTTCTTTAGTGCATTGAATAATAATAGTCAATATCGTAAGCAATAAGGCATTAACATATTTAGTAATGCAGTGAAATTCAGGTAAAATGTTAGCTATTAAAGATCATATCGTTACAAATATTGTTCCTACATATCTTGATAAGAATAATTAAACTATGAGGCGGTATTCTTGGGAGCAATATAACTAATGCTATTGTAATTTTATAAGATCCGAATAACTGTTATAGTTCTAGATTTCATATATAGTCAAACTCACACAAGTTTTAATAAAGACTTTTTATTGAATTAAATGAATTAATAGCTTCTCTCTGTGCTAGATAAATAAAACGAAACTAAGATTCAATTTGATGTAAACAAAATCATTTAAGGCTGTCTCTTTCTATTGACAAAGAACCTTTTGAAAACTTAAACGGAGAAATGTCAAAATTTTAAAATTAATTCGTGATGTTGTAACACATATTATCCTTTTATTATACTACGTTTTTAAAAATCAGAAATACAAAACATATGCGCTTTTTCCTCCATTATTATGCAAAGTAAGGATATATTCAGAGTGATAGTTAAGACAGCGGTTCTCGACTAATGGTATGCGTACCCCAACGGCACGTGAGAGGCTGTTAGGGAATGCTACTGAAAAATGTGCCAATTTAGACCTTATTCTGTAAAATTAAGCTGAGAAAGCTCAGAAATTGGCAAAGTATGTGAGTTACAATTAAAATTTGCAATGCTAGAAATTATGCAAAGTCTAAAATCGTCGCAATCCGAATTAAATCCAAAAACCATAAAATAAATGTTTTGAGTTTGTTCAATTAGTGTAATTCAACAACATCAATCTAACCTCTGAACCCACGAACATCATTATATATTGAACTAGAAAGCGCAGTACATTTCAATTATTTATATTTACATAAACAATGCGGGAAATGAATATGGGTTCGTTGGTAGAAGTAAAATCATTAGAATAGTATCAAGTTACTCACAGAATTTTAAGCTAAAAATGCGAACATCTCACGATTTATTTCAACCATTTATAGGAGAAGAATGAAAATAAAGATCAATAAAGGAATACCTCAAATGAAAATACAGTTAATTAATTTATTGTTTTTCATCCAAGCTCCTATCTCTCCGGAAATGTTTCCGCCATCAAAGGGTTAATAGGCCCTAGCACTAGAGAAAGAATCGAAAGCCTACTACCATTTTAATATATTGTGTGAAAATACTTTTACTTTCTTAAATAAGATTTTATTGTCCATTGTTTATCAGTAAAAGAGACTCTCTATTAGTTACTCGTACAGTTAAATTTATAGTTCATTTGAATAAGTCATCAATCTGGAAAAACAAATTTTACAATAGGCCGCTTACATTTTTAACACATTTTAAACAAAAATAGGCAGCTTACATTTTTAACACCTATTTGACGCCTTATGCTATCATTCATTGCTATTTGGATCTTATCAGACATCTGCAGTACCCTCGAACATAGGAGGAATAGGGCTAAGGTTGGTAACAGAGCTTCTGTTTCCATTCTTGAAATCATCAAGCATCTTTCGCAGCAACATTGAAATCTATATCCAAAGAGTTCAGTTTCATATAGGACTTTTTGGTAATTAAACTGCTGATAATTTGAACAAGGTAGGAGAGCCTCTATTTTTTTCTATCAAGTCCCAATAATTCTCACACCTTTCTAGAAACTTATCCAAAAATAAAACTCCCAAACTAGCAATTTCAAACTAACAACAATTCAAACTAGCAATGACCTCCACCGACTCACTCATTGTAACATATAGCATACAAACCTTTGGTGTTGCTTTTATTCCTAAGAAGGATAGAGGCGTCCAAACAACAATTTGTAAATTTGCTAGAGGACGCATTAGGAATCTTATTTTAAACAAGAAGCAGAAAGCCAATCCGACCAGCACACATTGTAATTTTGCCAAACCTCTCCAATCATCTTATAAACTGTATAGGTCTTGACAGAGAAGATATATATACAGCACCTCTCCCTACTCGTATATGATTTCTTGAATATTTTTATTCTCGTGGCTAGACCATGCGAAATAAGTCACAACAACAACACACCTAATGTTACCATTTCGCGCAAATGTAATTGTTAACTTTCTTTCCAGCTAAGCGAACACGTATTTAATAATTCGTGGAAGACGTTGAAACTTAAACCAGACATAAAATATTTCTTTCGAAAAATTTACGTGTCATCCCCTTCTTATGAGGCACTTAATTCCCCCCTCTGGTTCTTCAAATAATTGCGTCATCCGTTCGAGCGTCTCAATGATGTCAACTTTGGTATTTTTTGTTTTATTTTTTATCTATTTATTTTGTTTTGTTTTTTCGCGGAAATTTTCATTCAAAAAATCCTATCTGCAACTTCCTTACAAGACTGGTGCAGGTATATTCTGAAACTATTGAGCTTTTAACCAAAAAAATCAGAGTTTATGTCATCGTTTTTTTTTAATTTGTTCCACGAAAATCATAAAATAATACATTTATTTTAGTTTATTTAACTGTAATTTTGTTGAAGATCATTTGAATTACAAGTCAGTTAATTCAATCTTATAAGAACACTCCGAGCTAAAAACGATTTTTTGAAATAAAACAATTTTCTGCACCTTCTCTTGAAGGTTCCACATATATTTTTGAATTTCGGAATCAATTTGCACTGTAAAGGTATTACCGTTGTTATTACACATGGCTTGATTGAAATGTAAAATCTACACACCCATTATTTTTTTTATTCTTATCCAATTTTCAAAATTCATATAGTGCCTGAAAGCTATATGTAATTTATGTATTGTAACTATTTTCTTTGTTTCCATCGGTATACTTTTAGTTGAAGAAGAGGACAATTTATGCGCAGAATAATGATAATCTCGTTGGCATTGATACGGACAGCACTGCCTCTTATAACGAGACTCTCTCGAGAGGTATTTTTCTTCATTTAACCTATGGGGGTATGTTTGCTGATTCGAATATCTATTCTGCTAAATAAACCATGATTATGCAAATAAGAAAAATTGAAGTGTATTACATAAAAAGGGAGTGGTAACATTTCGAAGATAGTTTATTAGTAATTCTCTTACTGATAAACTGCTTAGAGTTTATTAGTAAGAAAGTTGTAATGCAGAGTGAGAGATTGAAAGGTTAGTTCGTTGAAGATTTACGCTGGCTTTTGCTGATAAGAAAGAGTTAGATGATTAGATGGTAGTGTGGAGCAACCACATGGGAACGAACGTGTAGCAGGATCCAGCGTAGAAGTTTAGTACTGACTCGGATCCGGTGAGGGAAGTGACAGATAATAAGTAATTCAAAATATTAATCTGAAGATTCTGATGCGTTTTGGAACTTGATCTACATATTTGATAATATAGATATCGAATTTTGAATATTCGAATAAAACCGATTTAATTTCCTTTATTGCCTGACTTTTTAATTATCAACAAATGATGGCACAATTGAAAGAGAGAAGGGAAACCGGGGTGTTACACCTATAATTTTGCAACGCATTTTTATCTCTTTTGTACGGCACCTCGAAACGATTCTGTAAGTATTGAAGTATTGAAAGAAATTCTTCGAAGCTTTTCTCTTTATTTTTGAATACAACTTTCCATATTATGAGATTCGGTTGATAAGTAATGCCTCTATAGCTATAACTATTTTATTTGTCTTCTTATTGTACGTAAAAGTTTCCAATTTTTCTCTCTGTAATGCATTTGTTTTTTGTGTTCTCAGTTGTTGGTGTTCTGAGAACTGAAAAAAATGGCGACCCACTTGAAGTTCAGGATGAAACAGTGAGGCGTCACTACATTCGATCTTGAGACTTTCATCTCTTTCCAAAGATAAAAGAGCACTTTGAGCCTTTATAGGGCTATTTATTTCAAGTAACCATAGTTTAAAATATTGCTGTAATTAAGGTATATTTAAGAAAACAAATGCATTTAGATTACTCGATAAAATTAATTTGATTTTTAAGAATTTTTTTGTGAAAAGTGTGTTTATCATCAACCATTGAGTGAAATTCAGATGTCACTTTTCTTTTTATGTTACACTACATGACAGTTATAAGATATATTTCATAAATACGACAATCTGCACAATAATCGTTTTATGCACATAAACGATGGGGAAATTAGAATTTGAGGATATACTCGTAACTTACCTTCATTTGTAGTAGAGGTAAAATGTAAAAATTACCAATATAATTCAAGAGTTTAACTACTGTAACGGATTGACTATATAATCTTATAATTCTATGTTTATAAACTCTGAGTTTGTAATTATTAATAAACCCGATGGGAAATGTTCAAATATATAGAGAGTTTTACGCAGGTAAAAATGCTTCCCTAGTGTTGTGAGCTATTCTTCACACTACGCTTACTTTTATTGTTCCGAATTGGTGGTGAGAAAACTTCTCATAGCTTTAGAACGGATTAAGAAGCATTTCCTTTGATTTTATGATGAGGTTAAAGCTGCTATTTAAGCCTGATATCGACAACATCATGAGAACTCTTTCCCATCGGGTTTGCCCAACTTCTCAAGTTAGTAGAATTGAACGGGGATTATGTAAAAAAGTGGATAGTACATTATATAGAGAATGCATGAATTTTTTTAGAAAAAACATACACACATACAAATCATTTAAAATCTGGTAACAAATGAAGTTAGGGCCACGGAAGTATTACTTTTTAATCAAGCCGGAAAAGAAATAAGAAATGAAAGAGTGCCTAGCTTTTTTCAGGCTATTTTTGTCCAATGTTGAAGAAGCAAATCCAAACGCACCCAGTACATGTTTTAATATTGGGAAAAAATTCTTTAACATTAATATTATATTTAAACTTTACTGTCCTAAAGAAATTATCTATTATACTACTCATTTCTATCTGAATCGGTTCATTTTTCCTCTCCTAAAATTTCATTGTTGTTGTTGTGACTTATTGCACCAGTTAGTCGAAGGCTAGACCAAGTTCAAGAGACCAAAAATCTTAAAAATCGTAAACAAGATAAGGAGAAGTAATTATATCTTCTCTGCCAAGCCTCATATAGTTTCTTGGAAGAAGCCTGCAAAAAATTATAACTGGTGCAGGTCGGAAAGGGTTTCTGCCCCTTGTCAAAAGCAATACTCGTAATGTGTTCACTACCAAGTCCATAAATGATCTTTTATCTGCCCTAATAACATGGTATAACAGGCAGCACCAGGAATCAGCCTATTATACCATGAGATGTCGAAGGGTCTTGAAATTTTTATTTTTGGATAAATTTTAAGGAGGGTGAGATAAGTATTGGGACTTGATAGAATAGAAGCTTATTCTTCTATCAAATTATCAGCAATTAAATTACCAAAGAGTCTTATATGAGACTGAACTCATTGAAAGTATATTTCATGTTGCTGCGAAAGATGTTTGAGGGGTTAAAATGTGTGCCATATTTCGTCTCCTATACAGGAATACTAAATTGTGATGCCTAACTTTATCCATTTAAGAAATAAAGTGATTTATTTATAAAATATTTCAAAATTTCAATGACTACTAAAGACCCGCCGTATAGCCGGGGTTGATGCACTTTAAATCTGTCGGGGTCCAAAGTCTTCTCGTTGGGATAGTGGAGAAGTTAGTAGAGGGAGTGCCAGCTCAGGTGTTGTCCTCGTTTCTTGACAAGGTTCTAAATTACGAAGTCCGCCATAAATAGCTCTCGTGTTGCTTCTAGAGTGCTATGACAAAATCAAACCATCAAACCAAATCCCTAGTCTCCTATGGTTCAAATGGAACACTTGTCTTTCTATAGTCAGAGTGAAACATTTGTTAACCTAAAAACCAGATAAGGAAAGAAATGTGAAGTACAACAATGCTGCAGTCTTTGATATATGTTAACAGGATTAACCTATGTTAAACCATTCCTTCTCCAAGTGCAAGTCTTATTTCATATATTTGTTGGAATTCTAAGTAACGGCATGATACTTAATTCTATTCATCATTTATCTTCTTTAATGTTATCGGTCTCTCTTGTTCCGTCATCTATTAAATGTTTTAAAATGTTCCTCCAGTATCTTTTTTCCAGTAAAATAATTAGCTTCCTTCCTTCCTTTTGGAGGACTAACTTTGTGTTTTTGTTTAATATAAATCTTTTTATAGTGGAATATATTATATTTGTTTAAATAAATCGTTTGGTTATGGAATACAAAAAATATTTTTTAGTTGAAATAAATCATTTGTTAACGGGATGTATTTTACATTTGTGCAGATAAGTGGCCTCGGTAGCCCAGTGGTCATGGCTTCGGATTCGTGGCCAACGGTTTTCGTTCTGTCGCGTGTTCGATCCTTGGCCGCTAAAGACCCGCCGTGTAACCAGTGCTCTTGTTGGCATGGTGTGGATGTTAGGAGATGGAGGTTCCAGCTCAGATGTCGTCCTCGTCTCTTGATCGTGGCTCAAATTACAAATTCCGTCACCAATAGCCTTCGTGTTGCTTCTAGTGCGATGTTAATATAAACTAAACTTAACTAAAAAACTAAATTGTGCAGATAAATCGCTTGGTGTAATTGTTTTCCGTAGCTGATAATAATGTAAGGGGTGCAAAATAATAATTCTACAGTCCGAGTTATATCTTGGGTTTTGTAATATGATTGCGTATTCGGCATCTGATTGAAAAGTGAATGTAAGTTCTTTATGGCGCAACATCTAAATGGGGTATGCTGCGCCAACCAATATACTGGGATTCAGGCATTTTAAGAAAAAGGGTAAAAGGTAAAAATTGGTTGACAAGAAGAGTCAAAATACGGAAGGATCGCTTAGATATCATGGAGATACATCACCCGTGTTTATCAAAGACAGTAACCCCCATAAGAAAGATTGGTTGGTTAGTTATATTGATTTCTTGCACTGAGTCCTCATAGGATATATTCAGTCATACACAAAGTTAAGGTATTAAAAAAATTTAAGGAAACAAATTTAATGAAGCTGAAAACAGAACATAAAATGAACTTTAATAAATCATATGCATGCAATAAAACCAATGTCATGTAAGAAATTAAAAATACTATGCCCAGGATTTTCCTTAACCGAGTAAATTTAAGAAATATATGATTTAAAATGTTTAAAACGAACAGAGTTAAAAGTAGAGCATTCAGTCAAGAAGTGTTTCACAGTCAATGGGCAAACTCATTGGTTACGCATATAATGAATAAGGTATCAATGTGTCAATATTGTGTGTGTAATACGAAGATGTGTTAAAATAACGTCCTGTTTTCTACACGAAAATCAATTCTAGTAAAAGATTATGGGGTTTATATAATTCAGTTTATTGTTTATTTACAGATTCCATTGATCCTATCCTAGAGGATGAATAATCGTGATCTCGTGGTATGGAATGGTTGGAGAGATTTTGCCAGATGCAGAATTAGTAGCAATATCCTTGAAAAAGAAAAGATCCCTAGAAGTCATGGTGCCTCTACTAAGTTCTTGAGAGAGTTCTCAGTACAATAGTGTTATTATAATAATAGTTGCATCGGTTAAAGTTTTGATGTATTTACTTTTATTTTAAAGAAGTTCGCAGAGTATTGAGAGCTGTATTAATACTCAAAGCTTTTCGAAAATGTTTTTTTTTTTTTTTTGTATAGTTTCGAACAGCAAAAAGAGACATTTGTTTATTACAAAGTTAAAAACGGTTGCATATTTTTTGAAACTTTATTGACATAAAAAATACCTGAAAAAAAGGTTAATATACTTATTTTAATTCCAACGATCTGAATACCTGTAAAAATCCATACAGCAACGCAATGTGAAGTGACTCCTCTATTCCTCTCTCCTGTCTTGAGCTGCGCTTAAATTTCCATTAACTTTTTATTGCTCTGACATTGATATTATGCTTATTTATTCCTCCGAATGAAACAGGCGCATAAGGAATTACTTCATTTTTATCAATATTTTTTTTAAATATTAATTTTTTTTCGAATAATTTATTTCACTAGAAGAGAATGGAGTAATGATCGAAGTAAGTTGTGATAAAGAAAATATTTGAAGCGAAAGTTTGAATTTAAATCGATATTTCACATTGACCGAGAGAAGGAATGGTAGACTGCGGGTTTTGAAAAAGAAACGGGGAATAAACTAAACAGAAAAAGAGAGCTGCAACATACATAATAAATAAAATAAAACATTCCTAACGATGCCAAAATGGATTTAAAATTATCCTCTTGAGGGAAAAAAATTGCTTCATAATGGTAAGCTCATTGCATAGGTTTTTCAGTCAGTTGATTTTTTTTTCCGACTCCAACGTCCTAATTTAAAAACAAAAAATAATAAAAAAAAACTTGTGAAAGAGTCTTCTAGATATAAAAAATAAACTTTGAAAAAAGGATAAGGGGAAAAAATTCAACGGTCAAATAAAAATTAAATTAGCTTTATTTATAAAAAAATCAATTAAGAGAAAGAATTATTAAAAGGAATGCCGTTCGATAGAAACAAGTTTTTTTTTTTTTTTTTAAGAAAAAAAGGTACGTATAAAAACAGAAGAAAATTAAACATTTTTTAATAAGACCCCCTCTTATCTTACTTTTTTAATCGCTTTAAAACACTGCAATATGCAAATGTGAAATTAACAATTCATATACTCAACTGAAAAGAACTTGGTACAAAATCAATATCATCATTTAAGCAAATGGAATAAATAGTTGCTTCTACGATATTGAAAAATGCGATGATAATGTCATAGGATTATTTTATGATAGAAGTCACAGGATATATTAAAACGCAATATGCAGTTTAAATAAAATTTACATTAGAGAAATAAACGAATTCTTTAAATTTTAACTATAACCTACATTTAGAAAAAAAAAATTCTATATTGATTAAAAAATACGTTGACAGAATTTAATCAAATTACAACAGAATCCACTATGTTCACGCTCGAACCATCACGCCAAATATAACTAGTCAATGTTACTACATGAAATATCTGTTTTATTTACCGTTATTCTGATGTCACTCTTTACATTTATTTCTTCTGCTTAAGGAATTTGTGAAAATATAGAAGCTAGAAGAAGAAGGGGGATGCCAACTTGGGTGTCCTCATCGTTTGACCTTGTTTCTCAATAACGGATTATGTCACCAATAGCTCTCGTGTTGTTGTTTTTTTTAATTGTGACTTCAATAAAGATTGAAGCTAACCAAATCCCTTTAAGAACCATGACATCTTATTTTACCTTAATATAGTAAGACTTCTGTTTCGCGTTTAGGATGTGTTTCTAGTCGATAAAACTCTTAATGAAACATTGTTCAATAAGGTTATTTTAATATCAGATAACTAAACCTAAATCAGTGCAACTATTCACTCATCTCATACACTGCAAATTATAAATAAGTTTTTTTTTTTATATTTATTTTATTTATTTCGAACAAATTAGCGCAGCTTATGAGAAGTAACAGAATATTTCAATTAAAAAACAGAAAAGTGGCAAAAATTAATGTTTGCACTCTTGGTAGCTGTTAAAATTGCACTCTCCACAAATAGCCTTGTTACAGTAGTTGCACACATAACTTTGTCATTTTGCATTTCTTAGATGGAAAAGAAGTACTGAGTTTGTTTGGAGTAAATCGTGTATTCTGTGGGCTTTTCAAAATTCTAAGTATTTTCAATATTTATTTCTGTGGAATGTCACAAACTTTTGCACGTTATCACTCTACATTCGACTATTAGATGGGGATTACAGCCTATTTAGGAAAGAAACAAATGTACACCTGTGGTTATCACTATCGGATAACTCATTTTACTAGTTATGAAAGTACTATGAGTGAGACGGTTTGAGCCCAAAGGGAAAGTCTGAAATACGCAAAGCTGGCAGGGATCAATATTCTATCAATTTTTTTTTTAGTTATCCAAGGTAAAGAACATACAACACTACTTTAGTCTTAAGTTATTATTATATGCTACATAAATCAGGAACATGCACTCAGAAATATAAGTTCATTTTTGTTACGAAAGTTCCGATTCTTCTGAAATTGTGTATTTTTTTTTTTTTTCAAATAAGTCATCTAGTGTCGTTTGTTCCAATTTTTTTTCTCTTGTTATGTAATGCCGATAGCAAGAGAAGGAAAGCAAAACACCTCATCTTGATGTAGGAGTTACCGCTGTAAGAGTAAAACTGTAAGAATTACCGCCTAACCTTATTTACGAAGTAAACACACTTGACATATTATGCACTTACTCTAAGCACAAAAATACTCTGTGTACCGTACATAATAATATTCGTATACACATACTCAAAAATATTACGAATTGATTATACATATGTATGTCATTCCTTTTTTTTTTTTTTTTTTCTTTTTCTTTGTTTAATCTTTTCGATATGGGCTTCAGAATAAATTTATTCATAATAAAACTAATAAAAAAAATGTAGTGATTAGCAACAAAACCCAAAGCAAAATTGAGCAAAATAAAATAACGACATTATATCGAATCAGCGTTCTTGGAGGAAGCGATAAAGGAGGTCTTATTGTAACAGAATAATAAATTCTTAGTATTGCTTTATTTTTACTTTGTAATTGGAAACGAAACATTTCGTATCCATTGCTTCAGTAGTTTTTTGGCGTTAAGCAGTTGTTCACAATGAGAATTTGATTGGTTAATATTCGAAATAAAATACAATAAATTTCACGATTAGATTTCGAAAGAATGACCGCCAAACGAAAAATTGAGGTATACAACTCGGACACAATACACCCCGACCCCTTCGAAGGTTGCACAGCAGCCGGAAAAACCATTCTCTCCACCCGCATTAGTCTTCCACGCTGACAGAACCGAACAAACGCAAAACGGAATTCACGAGCAAATATAAGTCATGAACCCACTTTCGAAACTGTAACCGTTCTGCACCGTCACGATGCGATTCTTGATCAAAAAACGCCATAAAAGAAAAGGAAGAACTAAATACAAAAACGTTCTTTTACTGCAAGAGAGGGGGGGAGTTGTAATTAGGTGGTGGAGAACTAAAATGCGTACAGAACACGATTTTAATTAAGGAAAGCTCAAGAACGGCGTGTAATACGAGATTTGGAGCTTTGTTTCAAGGTGGTTGCGCAACGGGTGGACGGATCCATTGTGTTAGGCCATTCATGGGTGATCGCCCAGACAAGGCTTTTGTGAGTTGGCAAAAGGGGGATTGGGAAGTTTGTGGGCGGCACGAAAAACGCCTCCACGTTCCAAGCCTTTTGTGTTAATCTCTCTCCCCGGCATTCCTGGAGAGATTGTGTTCCTTCACGTGAGAAACGGCATTGAAAACTTGTTATTGTTTGAAAAAGGAGAAACTGTTTTTCTCTTTTTTGCTCATTTGGTAATACTTTTTTTTTGTCATTGTAGGTGTTAGGTACGAAGATAGTTAAATAACGAAACTTTTCGTGCCGTAGTGGAAAATAGATTAGTAATCAATGTTTATTGTTTTGTTCTTTATGTGTCTTTTTCTTTGGAGCAAACAATTCATTTTCTTTGTAATTGAAAATAATCAATTTCTGTACATTAAGAAAAGAGCGAGGAATAGAAAATAAATTACCTCCCCACTTGGTGTTTTACTTAACAAAAAATAATACATATCTAATTAAAATGAGCTAAATTTATTTCTGTTTTACTAATCAAGATTTTCTTAAAAAATTATTTAAATTTCCCTTTTCCATCAAGTTTCGAAGTTGTTTAGAAATTAGAGAGTATAATCAGCTATCAGTTTCTTATCTAAAATCGCTTCCCAAATCTATCGATAAACCTATTTCGTTCTCTTTCTTTATATATATATATATATATATCTCCTCCTCTCTCTCCCTTCCCCCTCTCTCTTTTATTGTGTTTACCTATTAAAAAACTTATTTCATACTTTGTAATGAAAATATTCGTATGTTCATTCAAATACAGAAAAAGATTTTTGTGCTTTTATACAAATATAGAAAATTACAAATTATTTTCATATTTAATTTATTTATTCTCTTTTCTTTATTATAGTGTATCAGTTCATAAAGATTTTAATCATGAAACTTGTTGACATATGTTGTATTTGTAAAATTTTAGTCACGTGTGAGATGAGCAATATATAAAATTTCTAGCTTCTAAGAATTTTATTTCATTGTCCCAGACACCCCTTAATCATTTTTAGAGGTTATAAGTTTGTCTCAAAATCTGAAAATTATTATTATTTTTCTTTTTACCATTACAATGAAAGTGTAAATAGGTAAATTTTCTTTTAATGCAATTTTTTTTTTTTTTTTTTGCAGAGTTATAGTTATTAAGAAATCTCCCGTTTCATTATAATCTTAATATTCCCAGTATTCCACTAATACATCTTTCATTTTGTAACATATTTCAATTCATAAATTTATTTCCAAATACAACATATAGGGCTTACACATGAAACTTTCCTTTCAATAATTGTGCATTTTTTAAATGATCAATTATTGATAATGATCATTTAAATATTAATAATTATTGATTGAATAATGATCAATTCATTACCGACAAGATTAATTATTCTGATCTCTATTAAAATAATATTCAACTTCGAATTCTCATTTTAGCAGAAGTTTTTTTTTTATTATTATTTCATTATTATTACATATATTCTTATAATTGGAAGCCAATTTTTACCATTTCTAATTTCTTTGAAGTACCTCATTTACTAAATAATCTGCTAAATATATAATTTCTGTGTGCTTCCTTTTGATTAAACTCTCTCTTTTCGCAAGTCATTTTTTTCCCCCTAAACAGCTTGTAGTGTGGAATTCGAGTTCAAAAAATTGAACCAAAATCTGTTAGGCTTAGGGAAAATGCGTTAACTGAATAAAACTGAATTATTCGAGTCTCCAACAGACATTTAGTTAATGAGACATGGTATACTAAAGAAACACTGAGACACGGCACTATCTGAACACTAAAAGCAACGAAATACAAGCTTCCAAAACCCCAACCCCACATAAAGAGACTAGTGCATTCATTACAAGGACAAACTATCGAATAATTACAATGGAAAAATTGCCTGTTTGCTTAAGCCATGCGGAAATATTTTATCAAGGGTCAAAATAATGTTACATTTTTCACATTCTGTTATTGTATCTATTGATTGTTCTCAGACATTTTTCATTTAAAAACAATAAATTAGGCTATATTATGCGATTTATATTAAACTAGGGATTTAAGGACATATTTTAAGTAAGAGTAATAATGTAATTCAGGTAGGAGAAGTGCTTGAAATTAATCTAAATAACCAAAATCATTTTAACCCTACTTTCCCACTGACATAAGATTTCTCACATCCCCACGGTTTTGTTAAAAGAATGTCCCTAAGAGTGTTAAAACTTAACTATAAGAGAAGAATGTTATTGTTTATCCAGCACTTCCGTGATCCATATTCTAGGGAGTGTTTATTTAGATTACTGTGGGTGCCTGGATGATGAATCGCATTGGGATTCGAGGTGGAGAATCGCTGCTGACGACAGGTTAAACAAACGCTGTCAGGTGATGCATCTTGCACCCAACCGAGTTTTTAATCAAGGAAAGACCGATTACCAATCCGCTTGAAGGATTAGTTTGACTCAATCATCGCTGCCGACCTTCCAATTCTCGAAACCATTGACACCCCTCTGTCGGAAGTATCAGTGGGGGAATTTGCAGCTACATTTTCCGTCACCACATATTTCGTTATAGGCAAAATTCACTCAATATTGCAAGTTTATATTTATTAATCTTTGACGAAATGTTTTATAAAAAAAAAGTGTTAATTGACGTGTATGACGTGCAAAAAGCAATTTCTATGCATAATTCGCTTAAATCGACGCACGATTTCATTAAAGTAATTGTTGTCAATAGACAACATGCTCATGAGAACACAACGGTTGATTTATATATGAGTTCTCTCCCAGAGAAATGGGAAAATCAACGCCTCCTGGTATGTCAGAAACTCAGGGTTAGAATTACATAGGGATATCGATTATTTCCTAGTAATAGTTTTAATTATTATTAGGAAATAATCGAAATATCTGGATAAAATTTATTCCGCACATTATTTCTATTAATGTCGATTTATTTGGTTTCAGAAAGCCGTAGACCAAAATAACCCACAGCATTGTAAAGCTTTAATTATTATCCCGGAATATCGTTAAGTTTTCATTATTACTGAAAATAATCGAGATAGAAATTTAATTCTTTTACTATTATTATTAGGCCTTCTATACAGTCTCCCTTCATTTTTCTTAGAGAAGGCCGTCATTCTAGAACTCAGCAGATTAAACACTATCTTCTCCATACTTTAGTCTACCGCATTCTGAAACGAAATACATCAACATGAATAGCTGTAATTTACATCATTATGTACATAAAATCAATTAATATACTGCATAAATTTTATCCAGATATGTTTGCAATTTTTAGTAATAAGTAAAATTTTATGATACCGCGTCGGAATTCCGCATAAATTAACTTGAAAATCTTTGTGTCATTTTTAATTATTTTATAGCAATAACGATTAATGGAAATTATTAATAGAAGACATTTGACTGAAGTAATTAAATCAAGATAATGGATCATAAAGTTTCAAGAACTTTATTCTGAATGCGAGCAATCTGTAAAGCTGCTTACCAAGAGCCAGAATATATTGAATACTTAAAATTTCCATCTTTTAAATCAAATCTTAATACTCAAAAACATTAAGCAAATCTAATGCCAAGTAAGATAACGTCATATCATCTTGGGCAATATATGAATCAACATCATTGATTTAACCATACTGGACGCAGGTGAATCTCAAAAAATAAAACAGTCAGCAATCTATTCTGGTTAAAACATACAATCGAATTCCGTCATAATTAATCATCTGCAAACCCAACAAAAAGTTCCCTACGACCGGATACTCAATAAATACAACTTTGTGGAGACATTGAACTTTCTTAATATTCGATGGTACTTTTATTGGAAGCAATAATTGTGACAATATACAATTTATTAATAAATTACTTATTATATATATTCTGTTGAAAAGTAAGCCATTTTATTAGAGCTTTTCTAGATTCTTTTTCAGCCCTACGTAGTTTCTCTGCTACATCTTGACTTTTTTCATGAGCAGCAATGACAAGCTGCAATTTTTCCAAATGTTGGAAACTTGCAGAAACTACATTTAGATAAGGAAATTCTGTGTATATTGTAAATTGATTGGCTCTTTTTTCAACATTTGATTAGTATCTTATCTTTAGTTTAAAATGTTTTCCTCTTAAAATAATTCGTCTTATTCAGCTATTTTTTCCACAATATAGATGAGATCACACAATGCCTGTTCAGTCAGAAGCTTCATAAAGATATGAAAAGCAGCAGCTGGACTTGAACGACGTCCTTTCCACTATTGTTCTGATTTTTCAAGCAATGGTTTTAAGAGTCTGGTCTGTATGGCGGACCGTTGGATTCCTGGGATCGGTGACGAGGGTTAGAGAATAGTGGAAGAGAGATAAGGCAGATCGGGTAGTTGATCAGTGGTTGATTACTAGAAATGAATGAAGTGGGATAAAAAGATTCGGATTTGAGACGGAAGGATAGGAATACAGTCTTTTGGGATCCTAATACAAATGTGTAAAATAATCTTGGAAAAAATAGAAAAAATTTTTGGAAGGGAATTTTATAACTTACTATTAGTGGATTTTCCTTTTTCAGAAGTTCACTATAAGCTTATAAAATGACATTAGTTAAAAAAGAGATCTGTTTTGACCATTGAAAATGTTCATTATAAACAAAAGATCATTATATCCTGGGTTTACTATGGCGAGGTTGGACTATAGAACCAACTGAAAAGCAACTCGTTAATCTTTTCAGAAATATTTCCGGCATTATCGAAAATCCTCCCATAAAAGCTCTTTATTTGCCAGTATCAACACAGGATGCAAATACCCTTCCACTACTTCAAAAGGGACTCTTCTTGTAAAGCTTCTTACAGCTCCTTTTTCGTCAGCTTTTGCACCCGTAACGCTCCATTAATTTTCGGAACTTCTCACTATCTTCCAGTGGTTCTAGAAACTCATCTTAATTGTATTTTAATTTCCGTTCATTTTTCTCTCGACAACCCTACTGGGAATAATTTTCTATTGCTTTTTCCTGTATTCGATTCATACTGAGCAGAAGCGGTTCCACTCGTCAGTTATCTCATTTTAATATTACTTAAATGGGAAATTTTTTTCCTTTCGCACTTATGCTTGCATCTCGTAAAGTTTTCACAAAAATCGATAGCTTGAGAAAATAAGATATTTTATGTTATGCCATTCAGAACGCGTTTTGCTGTGAAATGAAGCAAACTTTATTGACATCGTGTGAAAAGAAGAATTGTTAAACAATGATAAAGAGTGGAGCGAACTTTTATAGACCTAAATATTCAATCCCACAGTTTATATATATATATATATATATATATATATATATATATATATATATATAATTCAAACATTATAATAGTAAGAAATACTTATATAGCACAAAATACTATAAAGATACTACAAGAACTTTATGTTCTAACATATAACACAATATAAAGCAACACTCAAACCAAATTTAATTAACTAAAAATTAATTATATTAATTAAAGCAAATTAAAAAAATATATATTAACTAAGAATTTCTGTTAAAATGAATGCTATTAATTTGCGTATAGGCTTAACAATTTCTTCTAACACCAAAATGTTTTCTCACTGTAGGAGGTTTGTTTAAAAAGTACCTATGTTTGAAGACAGATAGCCCGCTGCTAAGACAATTTGGTATTACCATTGTGTGCGACTTTCTGTTAAACGTGCCAAAACAGGCTTATTATGGATTCATAGGTTAGTTTCGATGACTTTCACGTTCGAGTAGTAGTCGGTACTTTGTGTCAAGTTATCACTTTCGATTAGACTCGGATTCATTATTACACATTGCAGAAGCAAGCAACAATAAAAAAAATGGTTTGCTTCTTGTGAATCTTCGCCAAAGAAGGCGAAGACGGCCGGAAAAGTGATGTTGACAATCGGTTGAAATTGGAAGTGCGTCATATTCATGGACTTGTTAGAAAAAAAATGAGATCAATTGACACTTCTACGGTAAGTTTCTCCGTTCCCATATTTCATTCGTAACACAGGTATTTTTAGAACAACTTTCTTATGATTTGGAAGAATATTTAGTAAATCTTTAATTACAATTTTTCATACAACTTCATCTTAAGTTGTAATAATCACCACTGCACTGATTACTGTTTTATTCGTTTGAACAATGCGATTTTTTTTTAAATATCATACTGTATTTATAATAAAATATTCGAATCTATATTTACAAACAAAAAAAATTCTAAAATAAGACTTTAACTATTTAGTTACATTATTTCGTTCCATTTTTTTTTTTAAAGTAGTCAGTCATATTATTACACATATACATTGCCATAACATGTGAAGTTCTGATTTGTAATCTTAATTAATTTCCATTAAATAAGTAATGTTTAATATTATGAAGTATTTCAGAAACATTTTCTTAATTAATTTCTCTCTTTAACTTTGTAAAAAAAATTTTAATATCATGGGAGAGCATTCTTACTTATTTAAAGGTGAAAACAGATTATCTGTAATCCACATCAGTCTTTCAAAAACTTTAAATATTACGAAGTTGGTATTATTTCAGTTTCTATCGCGAATGTAGAGCACGTGCGATTCATATTTACCTTAGGCATCGGATTACCAAACCACATAGAGATCGGAAATCTTCGATAAACCCTTCCAGTATCTAAATCAAAGATGCCGCATCAGCTATCTTTAGCATTTCGAATTTGGTACACATCAAAATAAATATTACAATAATACACGTACGAGTAAAGCATTGCAACTTAAACCATGAAAAGAGAAATTAGAGAAGTGTTGATAGCGAACAAGGCTAAGATTAATTAAATCTGGGAAAAAAACTGAACAAGTTTTGTGTGTTTTTTCATATAAACTCTGACCAAGGGATATCAAAGAAAACATGACTCCAGCCTTTTGATCTCAAACCTGTTCGTCGAGGTTCAAACTTTTATCAATCGATTTGATGAAAGAAACGTTAACAAAAATATTCCCTCTTTATTTATTTATTTATATTGATAAAGCATACATATTTATTTCTATACGCATAAAATTATTTGATTAAAAAAGTTGCGTATAATGATAACTTCGGTTTATAGCGTATTATGATAACATCGGGTTTTTTTATTCTTTCAAAGCAGTATAATAGGCAACAAAATAGTTTTAAAGTTCCAGGGGGAGTATCATAGTTTTAAATATTACTTAGAAATAAACTGAGATGTTTGGATAAAATTTGTTCTGAATATTAAGTGATTCTTATGTACATAGTATGGTAAATGACAGCTACAAATGTTGGTTTGCTGGATTCAGGGAGTCACCCGCATTGTAGAAACCCACAATGCTGCAAACTTTTATATATTATTTTCCCGAATTATTGTAAAATTTTAATTATTATAAGAAATAAACAAGATAGAAATTTAATTTTTATTTGTTATTTTTAAGACTTCGCCACACAGTCACCATCCAGAGTTATACATTTCTCTTGGCTATTCATGACCTTTAGAAGGCCATTATTGTAGATCTCAGCAGATTTCGAACTCTGCATTCTCCGTACTGCGGTCTCTTCATTCTACGATTTCCTGAAACCAAACGAATCAACATGAATAGCTGTAACTGATAATATTATGTACGTAAGGATCATTGAAATGCAAAATAAATTTTTTTTAAGTATCTCGGATATTTCTTAGTAATAATTAAAACTGTGCAATACCCCATCGTAGACAGTAATGTTAACATTTTTAAAATCCTTTTTTAAGATAATAAGAAGAGATTATTTTGATTCACAATCATCACTATTTTAATTTTGTTTTTAAATTACAATTCAACAGATTGATTTTTCATTCTCTTCATTCTTAAGAGATATTTGATTGGGCTTTATTAATGTCCCATTAGAAGCTATTGGGGATGGACCTCGAAATTTGGAACCTTTATCAAGTGACGAGGACGTTACTGAGTTGATGCATCTCTCTTCTGACTTCCACACCGCTCCAACAGGAGGACTTTGAACTCGACATATTTTACGTGCATCAGTCCCGACTACACGGAGGGTCTTTCGTGGCATCAAAGCTCGAACCCACGATTTGACGGAAACCGTCATCTCGTGTCCGCGACTGTGACAGCTAGGCTACCGTGGCCTCTAAGAGACATTTGAGGAATAAAATCTAAAATTGAAATTTTTACTACAGTGGTAATGCTGCAAGTCTTTAAATCTTAATTTCCTTATTTCATTCAATCGTAATCAGTTCCACTTATTCATATTCATTATTTAATATCTATATATGAAATAATGAATATAATTATTTAATATACAGATATCAAATATTAATTATAAACATTTTAATCATTCATTGTAAAATGTATAATAAGGCTCTTATTTTATGTGTGGTTGGGCATTCTTTCCTTCCTCATCTATCAGGCATGGATTAAATACATCCATTGATCCAATATACGATGTCATATTCTCATTTAATATACAAATAATTTACTAATATTTGTTAAAAAAAATTGCCATTACTCATGAAGTCCCCATGTCTCAAATTGTTGCTGGTAATTCTGCATTGATTTTATCGGTAATTCGGATTGATTATTATTATTAATAATTGATTTTATTATGTACATGATAACAACACACACTTTTCCATCGATATCTATAGATAACGTTATCTGTGAAAGGGAAACTTAAATTATTAATCAAAACAAAAACAGATATGACATGAGAATTCACTCTTTTGGCACACACAAAAACATTAATAAATTTGTTAAAAATAATTGAAGTAATTTCAATAAAGAAAAATATATATAAAGATAAAATATATTCAGTTAGTATACTATTCTTGAACAATTAAGTCAATGAATGTGGAAAATCAAAGAGCTTTTTCTACGGTAAGCTTATTTTGTGTTTAAATCAAATCACAATTACAAGACTAAAGAATTAATCAGTATTTTTTTCTCACATTCTTATTTGTCGAAAACTTGTTTATAAGCAGATTGCGTATTACATTAAATATTTTATATAATTATATTCATTGTTAAAAATTATCCAAATGCAATTATTACTTTCAATTTGTTACAAAAAGGCTGAGCTTTATTTATATTACTTACATTCATTATATAATTTATTTTCCCACTCAGTGTAAAGGAATCAAATAAAATATCTAATGAATTTCTTATTTTATATTCATGTTTTAAATAATTCCCGGTAAATTACCTAATTACTAATTTTGTTATAAAATATTACCGAATTACAGGTAACTGAAAAAGTTAGTAAATTTTCACTCTCTAATCCTCTTGTAAAAAAATGCATATGCAGTCGTTACAAAGAAATTTAAAACGATTCTTTCAATTTCTTAAAAAATTTATGTCATATAAAATCATAGTTTATTTCACATAAGAGTAAAATGAATTAAATTGACTCCCCACAGCAATCAATTTCACCAATGACTTACACAATACTAATTGTTTTATATACATTCAATTACTAAAATCCTAACAAGAGTAATTTATATCGTATTCTTCAATCATCCAGCCATTGAAATCAATTTCACACTTGTATTTGTCCCGCTCGCAATCATTAATCACGCACAAAAAGTACACCGGCATTTAAAAAAAAAGGAACAAAAAAAAATCTTTTATATTTTCTCTTTTCTTCTTTTTTTTAATTCTTCAGGGCAATCGCTTTCAACTTGTTAGTCGTGTCGGCAAGCTATCTAAATGATAACTATTACCATTCAAATTTTTGTTACTGGTTCGTATCACTAAACATCCATGAAAGAATGGAGCTCAAAAGCGTATTGAATACCAGTCACCTCCGGGTGGGATTTTTTTTTGTTTTGTTTTGTCTTTATCTATTTTTTTTTTCTCTTTAGTTTTTCAGGTGTAATAATAGTTTCACTCAATCATTTGTATTAAATCCCAAACACAATGCAAGAAAAGAAAGGAAAGAAAGAAAATACTCATTATTTTTCCAACTCACCCTGCTACTAACTCGTGATTCTCAACTGGAGCAGGTATATGTAGGTGAATTGGTGCAATCGATTTTTTTTTTATTTTTGTTTATCTTATTTATATTTATTAATTTTCTCTCTTCTGGTAGGAGCTACTTCTTAAATGGAAAATAACTGGCCTTCTGTGCATAGCTTATAAACTGAACTGCCACCGAAATATAATAAGCAATAAATCGTGTCTGCGCAGACGCGTAATTGCGTATTACCGACCCCAGCTGGCGCTTATTTCGGGTGTTCCTGGACCGATAATTTGCAGGTATCGACCGATTCGACGATTGTTTCATTCAAAATCCAATCAAATCCGCGTCATAAATTATTTTTCGACAAGGGTGGTGGGTTGAATTGACCCTCCAACAAGAGTTTTTTAATACCGTGTTGTGTGTCAAGAAAACACATCCATTTCCTACCGTATGTCTTGCTTTTATGTTTCTTTTGCTTCCTCTATTCTTCATCCTGTCTATAAGGCGCCTTTTTTGAGGCGTCCATGGTATCTACTTTTTACTTGCAACTAGACTGTGATTTTCTATAATTTTTACCTGCGTACTGTAAACACTGAAAATCCATTAAATTATTTTAAAACACATTTGAAAGAATAATGAAAAGTATCAAATAGATCGGGAAGTTCTATCCGTTTGTAATAGGAACGAAAATAATATATTTTTCATACATTTAATTATATTTAGTGCACAATATTATTTGCTTCGCTTCTAGGAATGATCCATAAATATTCCAAATTGCTTTATTGAATCGTCGATTTTTAAAAGAAAAGCAAACCTTTTTTGGACCGGATGATAACTGGTGGAGAAAAGCGGATTAGCTGTGAAAACATCGTAATGAAAAAGCATACTGTGAGCCCGGATAGTCTGTCCCCTCAAACCAACAATCAGGAAAGACCCCTCCGATTAATTCGAGGCGTAACAGGCAAAAACCTGATGGTATCCGTACTATTAAGAGTGATACAAGTATTCATACACTAGGGGCCTTACTTTTGACAAGGGCAGAAAACATTTCCGGCCTGTACCAATTGTAATTTTACTCAGACCTCTTTCCAGCCATCTTTTAAACGGTATGGAGCTTAACAGAGAAGACTTATTTACTACACGTCATCTCGTATATGATTTCTTGAAGATTTTTTTTTTTTTTATCTCAACGACTTTAGACGAGTGTCTAAATTAGTCGAGAAAGTGAATGTGGCAAGAGGAAATGTGTCTAAAATTACAGCCTGGTTTTTTTTTTTTTAAGTGTTTTTTTAAAACGTGGAAACTATGAATGGAGAAATAAGTTGCCAAGTTGAGATTAGTGAGCAATAACTTGGATTATTCGCTAAAAATGTAACTCCATAGACGAGCAATTAACAACAGATTTACGAGGGTTTTTTCCTAGTAATAAAGTTTTTATTAGTAGGAAATAACTAAGATATATGGATGAAATTTATTCTGCACCTTAATCTATCCATATGTACATAGTGTTGAAAATTACAGCTATTAGCATTAATTTGTTTAGATTCAGGAAGCCGGAAATTGAATTAAAACGCTATATGGAGAAATGACAGTTTAATCTGCTGAGTTTTATTATGACGGCCTTCAAAATATCAAAAAACACTGGGAGATATTTACAACTCTGGTTGATGATGATGTGGAGAAATTTTTGAGTAAGAAATAAAAATTACAAACCCATCTCGATATTATATTTATATATATTGTTAGTAATAATTAAAATTTTATTATACCATAAGGTAACAACTAAAATTTTTTGACACTGCGGATTACTTCAATCTAGGCTTCCTGAAATCAAACCAATCAACTTAAACAATTGTAATTTACAACATTATGCCAATAAAGATCAATTAACATACAAAATAAATTTTACCCAAATATCTTGGTCATTTCTTAGTATTAATTGAAACTTTACCATGCCCCCGGTACGTGTATTCCACGTCGAGTAGTTGATTTTCATAACGATTTTGGGGGACTAACACCATATTAATAAAAATAACAATTCAGATTCCAAGTAGTTTTGCTGCTTTATCCACCTCTGTCCAGCTTTTAAATAAAAGCATTCAAATAATAATTATAGGACATAGGGAAACAATTCTTGTATATCACAATGTCATATTCAAAAAAAAAAATTTCCTTCGGGAGTTAATTTAATTGTTAGAAGTAACTTTGAATTTTAGAGAGTCATCCGTTATCTTCTTCTCCTTTCTAAAATACGCAATTTGAAAATGTAATTATCATTCATATTCATCAACGTGGAATAATTTTGTCCACCAAATAACATCGAAACTGGTCTATTTAAATTTTACTAGTTTATTCCAGTTTTTATCCAGTTTATTTGGAGATATGATTTTGAATTAATTTAATAAGTTACGAATGTTTTTTTTAACACCCATTCTCCCTTGAAATAAATTTTTAGACTAATATTATAACCAACACCAGGAACGCATAGACTGTAAAATTGTTACATATTTTTTCAAATTACTTCGCAGTTTTTTGAATAATCATATATTTATCAAATAGCATCGCAACAGATGAAAGTACGAGCAATTTATCAAAACTTTTTCGAATAAAAGCAATCGACAAGAATTTTTAAAAAAAATTATTGAACGTAGAATTAATTTAAATATTTTTCGTTTCAAGAAATATATTTATGTAAGCTGTAAAAAATTTCTGAAATAATTATTGAAAGGATTTTTTATTAAAAAAAAGGCATACGAGAAAAAAAGAAATAAACAGATAAATATATACATATTTTTTGTTTTTATCTTGGGAGCATCATCAATATTAAAATCTAGACCTACATTATTCGCGAAAATTTTTTGTTTATTATATGTCTTTGCTTTAAAATCAACAGGAACAAGCTGTTCACCAACACTTTTAAATTTACAACTTTCGTCGAGTTATAAATTATCAAGTTTGTCAACTTGTCTCCCCTCGTATGATTTTCACATAATTTACGTGTACTACATCATCATCAGATGACTTGCTGAACCTACAGTAAAAGTTACCAGATGTTAAAACAACAAAACTCTTGCAATCATCACCTCCAGTTACCAAGTTACAATCTCCTTCGGTCAGTTTGATACTCGTCTTCCTGCCTTTAACCGTGGGAATCACAACAAAAGTTGCCAGGCACTCAAAAGAATTGCGAAGGGTTGCTCCCCAATCCCTCAGGGGGGCGATGTAATCCTTTCTAGAAATTTACGACCTGCTTAACCATTTCCACGCGTGTTTGTTGACCTCCCTTCGTGCAAGATGGATGAGAAGTGCTCGTTGTCAGCGCTATAAAACGCTCATTAACTTTTAAACCTTATTTTGACAGCAGGATACTTTGTGGTTAAGGAGCTTAATTTCGCGGGCTCACATCGAGTTAGAGTAGAGTTACTCCTCCGTTAGCGCCTCAGTAACAGGATTTTACGAAGGGGATTTAATCGTTTGACTTGCAGGGAATTTTCCTATAGGAGCTGTTAATAAATTTCAACCATATATATTTATTTCTTTAACAATACTGTAACTGATTCTCCCGAATACTTCTCTTCAACAAACCTTTTGTGCTTTAATATGATGTTATTTGATCTGAGACCCCTTTTCTCGAACAGGAGTGTTTGACTGTTTATAAACGAAGCAACACAAAGACTATTGGTGACAGACTCGTCATTTTGAACCTGTCCTAAGTGAGAGGTCAACACCTGAGCCGGCACCTCCCTCTTCAAATTTCCGCGCCACGCTACGGGAAGACTTGAAGCCTCGACAGAAACAACGGGCGACTTAAGTGGCATCAGGGCTCAAATTCACGACTCGACGGAAATAACGCTAACTGCGGATTCAGGACTATGACTACTAGACTACCTCGGCCAATTCGAGAGAATGAACGGTGACCGTGAAAATAAAAATTGAAATATTGAAATGTAATGAATAAGACTGATGAGAAAACATTCAAAAGCTGTGAAGAGATTAATGTAATAGTATAGAAAGAGAGAGAGATGAAAAGATTTATACTACGAAATTAGTCCTGTGAGTAATCTGAGATTAATGTTGGATTCGTTCTGGAATCGAATCCACTATTAATAGAAGTCAGGTAAGTAGTATTTTCTTATAATCTTTTGTAACGGACGCGTGAAGGGACATGATACGCATGTGGATTTTCGATTATTCTATCAGGAAGAATAAGTTAAAGATTTGACTTACGGATTGTTTGATCGTTTGCTTTTTGAGTGAGCTTTCAGTGAAACTTATGGAGTAACGAAATAGAGTGTCACAATACAAGTTTCCTTGAATAAATTCTGCTGAGTTAAAATTAGATGAGTGACGAGCTTCAATGAATAAACCTTTGTACTTAGTATCTCGGAGGAGGGTAGAGTAAGAATTAACGATTCCAAAACAGGAAAAGAAATCAAAGTATAAATTGCTGTAAATCAGAAAAACTCAAAACGTTAGTGGTAGTCATACGATTGACTGAGCGCGGGTTGTGGCTTGAAAAAACATTAAAAATTGAAAGAAAAAAAAATCTAGAATAAAAAGGGAAATTAAATACGAATATATCATGGCTTCGGGGACAAAGTGATTAGTTTGGCGCTTTATACGCTTTGTCTAATTTTGAATGTGAGAATGTAAGAAAACGCTCAGACTCTTATAATTGGATTTTCGTGCTTTTCAACAGAAGCGAAAACGTTTCTGAATAATTTAGTGATGAAACTTTCAATTTTTTTTCAATTGTGTGAATGATTTCATTTCTAACCTACTAAAGAGCGTTACTTATCATTCTAAGAATTTTATTTTGCATTATTTGCATTTTTCTCCTAAGGGATGGGACTGCTGCGCACTATACAGGGGCAGCATAAATAATGACTGGGGAGGGGATTGTTTATAAAAGATATCTTTGTTTATTAGACTTTCTACATAAGAGCGAAATGCAAAAAAGAAAACTTTCGCCAAAAATATATCTATAAGATAATTAATGCATTGGTTTTATGTGAGTCTGTTGTCAATATCTAGGCCCAGTTCAATAAATTCAGGAATATAGAATTTCAGATAATTATGGTTTTATATATTTCATTCTGAATTTATAAAAGTCATGAACTAAAAATTGCAAGTTTCGCAAGATATCATTTGCCGCGTCAACTTAACTCATGTTTAATAAAAAATAAAAAAAAAAAAGTGTGTCATATTTTTATTAGTTTTTAATATTTTAAATATTTGAAAAATTTATGTTAATGATGATGTGAATGAAGTAATTTTACTTGTCATTATTCAAGCTTTCTGATTCTTTAAATGTCGAAAATTAAAATTATACGACATTTTCATTTTTACAGGCAGCTTGTCAGAAATAAAGAACTTAAAAAGACGAATTTATAAATTATATGTTTTATATTTTAAATGAGTTTAATCAAAAATAACGTTTTAAGTTTAATATATTTCTTTAATCATATTTCTTAGTAAAATATTAATTAGAAATATCTTCCGTAATAGATGTTATGATGGCTGGAGAACATTAAAATTCTCAGAATTAGAACTAAATTAGTTCTCAATCCTTTTTAGTTTAGTTTATTGGAAGTTTACTGAAATTATAAATTTGATTGAAAGTTTGCTGAAATCCAGTTTGAAATGAAAAAAATGCAGTGATACAAATCAATCATGGAAGAAAAAAGAATTCTTTTTTTTTCTTAGTTTTCAAAATGTTCCAATGTTCTTAAGAATGTTTTCAAAATGTTCCAATGTT
>BMAW01085552.1:229999-255108 GCA_019974015.1 Nephila pilipes | reverse complement strand
AAAATGTTCCAATGTTCTTAAGAATGTTTTCAAAATGTTCCAATGTTTTTAAGAACTCCGTTTTAACTTCTAATTAGGGTCTGTACAAAACCTTATTCTTATATTTTTGCGGTAATTTAAATGGCTTTTTATAAATTGAAAACTATATGGTGTCATGCTTAATATTTCTTGAAAATAGATAAGACAAGAGCGGGGGGGGGGGTCAAAAGGTACCGATTTTTGACGTCAGATGGTAATGCATCTTGTTGCTACCATTATGAGTTGCCCTTTGTAAGACGGTTCCAAAATAAATTTGACGCTGATTCATATACTAATTTTAATTTTGTAGTCATTTGCTGCCAAATCAAAATTTTATTGATGCCGCTTCGAGTTGTTGCCGTCCAATAAGACCTAGATTCCTCATAATACATAGGAAATCCAAGAACAATCAAATTAATGAGTCGTTCCTGGCAAATCTGCTCTAAAGAAGGCGAATAAAAGTTATGGTGGTGATTTTTTTTTAAAATGAGAAGGGCATCAGTGTCGTGATCTTATTGGAAAGAGGAAAAATGTTCTCTATACAATACTGCAAGAAGTTACCTCATCTCTATTTTCCACTCCTAATACGAGTGCTTTTGAACCACCTTCGTATGATTTTTTGATTCGTATTTTTTTCGTAATGTCTTACTTTTTTAATCAGATTTTTTTCGTAATGTCTTACTTTTTTAATCAGCAACGGTAGCCTAGGGGTCATGCTTGTAGACTCGCTGCCGGGAGTTTTCGTCGAGTTATATGTTCGAGTCTTGATGCCACTAAATACCTGCCATGTAGCTGGGCTGATACACAGGAAATCTGTTGAAGTCCCAAGTCCTTCCAATGGTGTGATGTGGAAGTTAGGAGAGGGGGTGCCAGCTCAAGTATCGTCCTCTTCACTTGAGTTCCGTTGCCAATAGTCCTCGTGTTTCTACTTGTGCGACGATAATAAAACCAACCAATCTCTTTTAATCATATTGGAAGAGTGTTTTTGATGTTTGTTACCGTTCCATTACATGTTTGTATTTGTGAGACTTAGCTCTTGCAATAATTGTACTTTGTGAATTTCTAATTACTTTTCGTACTTATCTGAAAATAAATGTAATTTCTTATTGTTTCATGATTATGTTAAAAGGTGTTTTTTTTTTTTTTTCTTATTTCATTCAAACAAATTAAAATCTGATAGTTTTAAAAATATGGAGTTAACATCCTTTTATGCAATTAAAGAGATTCGTCCCTGCTACGGTTTCAATTTAACACTATGGATGTTAATCATGAAAACATAAAAAGAAATAAGTATTACAATACTGTTATATCTTTTTATTCTTTTTTGCAAGAAAAGACGTAATTTAATGCATTCTTTTATTGAAAAAAAAAAGGAATATTTTTATTTTTTTTATACTGAGACGTAAAGAAAGACGTAATTTAATGCATTCTCTTATTGAAAAATAAAAAAAATATTTTTATATTTTTATAGCAGGATAAAAAAGTTGATAAACAACTTCGAACTCTACTTTGGAAATAACGGAATATTTATATGGGCTTGTCTATACTATCTTTAGGAAAACTAAACATTTTTGTGGAATGAAAGAGGTATTTTTATATTATGGAAATATTTAATTTAGTTTATTAGGTAAATAGGAGAAAGATTGTTCTCTCATGCATACACATATAAGAAAATAAGAATTGCAATACTGCTGTACCGTTGCATCACTTTAGTTCTTATTTGTTTAGTTTTATTTATTTTACAAGAATAAAGGCGGAATTTCGTGTCTTCTTTTACGGAAAAATAGAGATTATTTTGATTTTTGTATGGAATAAAAAGGGATGATAAACTATTTTTATAAACTCTGATTTTGAAATAAACGAACTTTGTTTGAGGCTCATTTGCTTATTAAAAATCTGTCTCATAATAACTATTTTTATATAAAATAAGGAATGTTTTTTTTTTTCAGTAGATGTAGTTTTAAAATGATTTAAATTCTAAGAATTTGTCTGATTAAGTGTGTTTTAAGAGAAGAAGGAAGGAATATAATATTGCTAGTTTACAAAAAATATTTTTTTTACTTTGATTTTTAGGCATCCATATTTCTAAGACATGTTCCGTTTCTGTAAGGTTCACGCTTCGATGAAATTTTTAATTTTTCTGATCCGGAAAAAAAGCAGATGAGTAAAAAAGGCCCTAACGGATGGCAGAGTGGAGTTGCAAAACTTCTTCCTGCTGATAATTACAGTAATTACCTCTAATGGGAGAAAATTGTGACGACTGCCTTTTCGATAAGAGAGGAGGGGAGGAAGGTTGTATGTAGGAACAGACCGATACAAATTACGTTAAAAAATAATAAAAATCAGGTACAGTAATTAATGATGATTTAATATTAATGCATTTTAGGAATTTGAAATATGTTGGCGCTAGTAAATCAAAGATTTCAGAGGGAGCGTTGTCCGAGAAATTGGGAGAATTTTTTTTAATCATCCCTCTCCCCCGCATTCACTTTTGAAAGTTCTTTAGTAATTACAAGAAAACATATTTTCTTGATTATTTTTTCATTTTCTCTCATCTGGACGATTCTGTTTTTTGTAATTACATTTTTTACCCTCTCTCTTTCCTCTCCCTCATCCCCCTTTTGATCAATAATTCTACTAATGGAAGTTTTTTTCACTTCATCTTTGCTGTTCTCTATCCCCTTTTCTAATTACATAAGTTCTAAAAGAATAGAAAGGGATAAAAAGCTACGGAGGTCAGTTTTAAAAAATTATATGAAAGACGGGGGAATTTTTTTTGTACGTGTTCCAACCCTATGTATTGTATTTGTCGTATATCTACTACAATTATTTTTTTTAACTCTCTCTCTCTGTGCACATGATAAATTGGCACAATGACGACTTATAATATACGTTGATTGTTTTTTTCTGCTTGAAGAAAAGTTTGAATTTTTTTTCTCTTTTCTTTTTAGAAACCTTCTAAAAATCGATCTACAGAACATATGAGATGATTCTCTCGCTAAAATTAGCCGTATTTGCTGAGAATGTTGATTAAGAAAAGTAGTCAGCATGTTTTGACAAAGAAGTATGTTTCATTTGAAGGAAAAAACATCCACGAAAATGATTTGCTTAAGGATTGTTTTTTATTTACGTACATGATTTTATTTTCCTCGTTAAGATATTTTTTGTAAAGTTACGTTTACTAATGTTTATATCATCACTTGTGTTTTGAGCTAAAATGAGTCTATCTTAACTCTCATTTATGCAACTGTCATTTTTAAGGTTTTCCTAGATTTATTTTGTTCTCTAAAATTAGGATCTTGAAAGATTTTTCTATTAAACAAAAATTTATTTTCCTGTATTTCAATTGTCTCTTCCCTCTGAAGGTTTATTCACCTAAAATGTTATTTGAAAAGAAATCTGGTGAAGATAAATCTTCTTTGATATGTGTGATGTTATCGACTTACTTAAATATCTTCAAAGAATTTTAAAACATTCCTGTTTTTTTTAGTCTTATTACGTTTCTAACTCTAACTTACTTGTCTAATAAAAATTCACAATCTAGTTTTTCTAATAGATTTATTCATTATTAGATTATTTAAATCTTTACATTCAGACAGAGAAAGAAAGAGAAATGAATCTGTCAAACATATTAGTAATCTCTGTTAACAAATCTGTAAAAATCTTTATACTTTTACTTGATTTTACATAGGAAATTATTCAGATGTATTGTTTACATTTTATTCGAATTATACAAATAAATCATAAAAAATCCAGAGTTATTACCGTGATGAATCACTTGTTGAAACAAATTTGGAAATGTAAATTTCATATTTCAACAAATAGGTGAGAATAAATGATGAAAATTAACCTATGAATAGGAGTCACAAATGTCAGCCCACAATGGTAACACCATCTTGCCTTTTGAACAAATACTTTCTGAAATGCTTTTTTGTGTATATATATATATATATATATATATATATATATATATATGTGTGTGTGTGTGTGTGTGTGTGTGTGTGTGTTTATATGTGTGTGTGTGATGCACGAATAGAAAAACAGGCAACCAATATTCAATATTTAACATTTGAACAATTTAATTATTTATTTATATGATTAAAGTCTCATTAAACAATAAATTAAATTGCTAATGCTTATTTTTAGTTAATATTGATAAAATAATATAATCCAGGTAAGAATATTTCTAGCTTTTGTAATTCAATCCTTATTAGAAGCAATTAACCTATGTGAAAATGTTTAATTTTACAGCTGAGCACCGATTTTCTGAATACCGACCAACCGAGACATCAGTTAATCGAAAGCGTTCCAGTCCACATATTCAAATTTTTGTGCCATATAGAGTCATAGTGGGGTCTACAAAACCATGGCGCTTTAAGGAAATAAAAATATTCTAGTCGCAACAAGAACCAAAAAAAGCCATGGTTGAATTCAATTTAATTTTTAAAGAATGACATGGCACATATATTTATATCTGAAGTCGAAGTGCATCAACTTACAAATAGGAATTCTGGAAATGTTTTACTGTTCATTGATACTGTCTTATGTCATCCTTCAAAATTTCACTGGAAAGAGAAAAAGGAAAATTTAAAGAGATTTTTTTTATATCTCTAGCATAAGGATACTACACTAGCAAAAGTTTCGGACGAGCTTGTTTCATATGAGTATGACACTTTTCTTAACAGCCAGTTTGTATCAGAACTGGCGAGGCTGATGAAAGAATCTTCAGAATATGCAGAAAATGCCAGAAAGAATTCAAGATTGGTTCGAATGTGATGTCCATGACCCTGACAATCAAACTTTGTCTTGCGATGAAATCATTGCCAGTGTCATCCACGACTAAGAACCTTGTGAAAACGAAAAAGAGCTTAGCGACGATGACCGTGCTGAAAAAGGTCCATCTAGTAAAGAAGCTGTTCATTGCCTTGAAACGGCTATAAAGTGCATAGAACGATAGGAATGTAATACTGTCTATTTTCTGTCTTTGAATCTTTGAAACATCTGCGAGATTTAGCGATAATAACGAATCTCCTCCTCAATAAAAATTCTCAATTTTTAAGCAAAAGAAAAATTGAACTTCTTTTTCTAAGCTTTGGATCTACTTAACCAGACATTTTGAATTTATCCAACTAGTCTAGTCAGTTTTCTGCGTTACTTGTAAGACGTGATGCAATATAAAAAGGAGAGGGTGCTGTAATTCTTCTAATTATCACTAAGAAATAACCGAGATATCTGGATAAAATTTATCCTGCATATTAATAGATCTTTATGTACATAATGTTCTCAGTTACAGCTATTAACATATTGGTTTGCTTGAATTCAATGTACATTGAAGTATTCTGAAGTTTGGAGAAAATAAAGTCCGTACATAAACTAATCATTTGACACATCAATATAGTTTCACTCATAGGTAGATCAATTTGATGATTTGTACAATGACGGCCTACGAAAGGTCAGGAAATGCTGTGAAAAATGTATTACTCTGGATGGAGATTCTGTAACAAAGACTTAATAATAAATAAAAATTAAGTTTCTATCTGGATTGTTTTTAGTAATAATTAAAACTTTAAGATTTCTCGAGTTATGAATTATAACTTTACGATATTGCGGATTTCTTCAATTTACGTCTTCTTAAAACCAAACAAATCAATACGAATAGTTGTAATTGAGAACATTATGTTCATAAGGATCAATTAAAACGCAGAATAAATAAATTTTATCGTGATACCTTGGTTATCTATTAGTAATAAAACTTCAAGATACCTTTTTCTACAGTTTTGTATTTAATATAACTATTTCTTTGTTTGATATTGGTCCTATGACACTGGTACAAAAAAAAATGTTCTATAAATAATCGATTATCCGAGGAATTAATTATCAGAACTATTACAGTCTTCAATTGTTTCAGATAATTAATGCTCAACTGTAGTTATTTTTTTTTAAATATACGAGTAACTTAAAAAAAGAGTCAAAGTTACATTTTCACGAAATGGTTGCATAGTTGAAAAACTCAATATAGACTTAGATACTAACTACCTACCTAATAATTTCACCCTAACGCAAGATATACTAATTACTTAACTAATAATTTTACCCGAACGCTAAACTATTTTAATAAATCTGGAAACTCCATTAGGAATGGTTATAATACAACATACGTTGTTCATTACTCAAGTACGTCGCATAAACAAGAAAAATTTTCTTATTAATACCATCAGGCATTTTCAACGCGGGTAACACAGCGCATGCGTTAATTACGTAACACGTTACCTAACATCAAATTAGACGACAACATCTAATAAAGATAATTGTGAGCTAATTTTGGATCCATATTGAGCTTTAATTCTGAGAGTGGGTAGGAAAATGAATGAAAACAAAAAAACTTAAAAGGGGGAAAAAACTCTTCTGATCTTTTCTCCCCGTAATGATGTTTCCCGTAAATAAAGTAATTATGATATTAAGAGGGGATAGAAGACAGGGGAGAAAAAAAGTGTTGAAGAAGTATTAATTCTCCTATCTTCTTCGTGGCGGGAAAGAAAAAAAAATTTTAATGTTTTTTTAGAATCCGGAGTTCATTAGATCGCAATTTATATAAAAAATATTAAAGCAGTTTTAGAGAATGAGGAGCTTGTTAGATCGTATTTTATATTAAAAGTATGAAAATGCTACTCATTTTCTTCATCAATAATAGTTTTCTTTTTGAAAATGCAAAAATTGAAATAAAATCTATTCTTATATTATCAATAACAACGAATTCAATTAATAACGACAGCAAAATATTATTTTGAGATATTTCGCAAAAATCATCTGCCTTTCGAAAATCCAGTTAATGCATCTATAATGTTCTCGTCTGCAGATAAATTAATATATTTTTTGTTATGTAATTTCAGAAGTATGTACCTGCCAATGGAACTATTTTAGCCAAGGTCTATTGTTTTGGTGAATGACAAAATGATCTCAGGAGTAGTTTCCAAAATAAAGTTTTTTTCTGAATATCATTTCTGTACAATACCCAATCAATCAATCAAATTTCCATTCCATTTTTATATTATTTGCTTCAATTCTAATATTTAATTGAATAATTTAAGAACTGCTAAAAATTAGCATTTTTATTGGCAAAATCTGTTATTCGTAATGCATTGCATAAAACAGTTTTTTACCATTTCTTACAATTTTAGAATTAATTGATTCTGTTTGAAACTTGGAGTGAAAGATCTAGGTTCATTTTCTGTTTCATTTGGTGGTCTCATTTGATAACATTAAGGTGATCATAAAACCAATACTGTAGGTAATTAGTTTTCAAGTATTTATTAAAGCTGCTTCTTTATTATAAGAAATATAGAGTGACTTTTACTTGGTGGCAGTATTTATTTCTTTGAATTTCAAATTCAAATTTTGAAAGCAGTAAGATGTAATTAATTTCATTAAAAGCTTTAACAATGTCTATTTACAGAATTAAATCATAATTCCTGGTAGTCACATAAAATTATGATTTGAAAATAATAGAAGTGTAAATGATAGTAATAAATTAATTTTATCTTAAAACAAATTAAAATTTTTGAAGTAAAATTGCATTTAAGAAAGTGATAAAAATGATTTTGGAACAAGTAATGAATTATTAATATAGGTACACACTCACACATGAAAAATTCCGCCACTTCTTTAATACATTGTTTATATTTTATCCGTGTATTTTAAACAAATCATAAAAGGATTGAGAGATGATTACGTGATGAATCAGACTATTGAAGGATGTTTGGAATAGTATATTTCATTGTTTAATTAAAGTAAATAAATTATTAATTAAACTCTTTTTATATTAGTTTTTAAAAGTGTTCAAACTTCCTCAAAATATATGAATATAATATTTGAAAATGTATTAATGTAATTAAAATTATTCTTCACTGCATTACTCTGTTAAATTTATGTTTTCAATTCCTGAGAAGGGCAGAAGATCCCAGCGAATTTAAAAAAAGAATTAAGCTTTTGAAATGTATTTCTCTTTTACAAATTTGTTAAGTGAAATCGGTCTTCCAAAAATGTAAAATTAAACGTTATGGAAATGACAAATAATAATTCTCTAAAAACGTTAGCAGCATAGTATTTCGTAAAAAAAAATTAAAAAAAACCTTCTTTTAAAGATAAATATTGCGCAAAGATATTTTTAGATTGAAAACAAAACAAAACAAAAAAATGTAACTTCACTGCATTCAATGTTAAACGCCATTACGATAGTCATGTTTGGTTTTGTTAGGTATTGCGTAAATAATATCATGTAGTATTGAAATTTTATGTTGACTTTTCTTTAAAAAATGGGCGTGCGATATATTGGGTTGGCAACTAAGTAATTGCGGATTTTTTTTAGAAAATCAAAGACAATTTTTTCATGGAACTAAATAACTTTATTCTGTAATGTATTGCCCTTTTTGATCAATGACCTTTTGCCATCTTTCAGGCAGCATCATAATCCCACTTTCATAAAACTTCTGGTTTTTATTAGCAAATAACTGAATCAGGTACGATTTGACATCATCATTATTATTGAAATTTTTACCATTCAAGGAGTTCTGTAAAGATCGAAATAAAAAGTAGTCATATGGTGCAAGATCAGGACTATATGGTGGATGTGGCAAAACATCCCAACCAAGCTCCAATAATTTTTGCCGAGTGACCAAAAATGTGTGTGGCCTTGCATTGTCATGATGGAATACAACACCTTTTCGATTTGTCAATTTGAGCCACTTTTTTTCAACTCCATTGTTTAATTTCGTTAGTTGTTCAATGTAGACATCAGAATTGATCGTTCGGTTGGGTGGTAAGAGTTCAAAGTTGACAATTCCTTTGTAATCCCACCAAACTGATAACAAAACCTTCTTTTGATGAATATCAGCTTTTGATGTTGTTTGAGTGAGTTCACCTGGCCTGCTCCACGATCTTTTCCGCTTGATATTGTTGTAAGCAACCCATTTTTCATCGCCAATTATCAGTCGTTTTAAAAATGGATCATTTTCATTACGTTTCTTTAGCAAATCGCAGCTGTTAATGCGTTGCATTAAATGCGTTTCTTTCAGTTCGTGAGGAACCCATATATCGAGTTTTGAACATAGCCAGGTTGTTTTAAGTGACTTTCAATGCATGTATGTGATACATGAAGCTTCTCTGCCATCTCACGTGTTGTACTGTGACGATCCGAATCGATTATTGCTTTGATTTGGGCGTCATCAACTTCAACTGGACGACCAGAGCGTTTTTCATCTTGGAGTGAAAAATCACCAGAACGAAATTTGGCAAACCAATTTTGACACTGCCGTTCTTTTAAGGCTTCGTCACCATAAGCATCACATAACTTTTTATGAGCTTGCGATGCGTTTTTCCCTTTGCGGAAATAAAAAAGCAAAATATGACGAAAATGTTCCTTTTGATTTTCCATTCTTCAACGAAGGCTAAGCGAAAACTACGCAACCGATCAAAAAACTTTTTTTACTGATTGACAGCTGAATTGCCAACTATCAAATAACAAAATGTGTTTTACATTTGTACTACGTCTGCAAACCTAAAAATTCAACTGAAGCCATCTATGAGTGAAATCCGCAATTACTTAGTTGCCAACCCAATATATAAACCTGCCAATAGTTAATGAATTTCATTGCGAAAAGGAAAAGATAGATTAAAAATGAGTAAAAGTTATACTAGGTATATTTTTGTGGAGCACCATTCAATAAAAGCGAAACCTTTCGGAAGTAACATGTACTCATCGCCAAAAAAAAAAAAAAAAAAATTAGAAGGTATACAGGTAGTCAGACATGATTAAAAGCTGAAAGAGGGTGTTATAAAATTTTTTGGTCAAAATACAAAATTATTATAACTCTCAATAACCTGTTGGGCTCAATTATTTCTAATGCATTCTGCCATACGTCGTGGCATTCAGTCGTAAATGTTCTCAATGGTGACTTGACTCAACTCACCCCATGCAGATAGAACTTTGTCGTGCAGATCTTGTAAATTTTGTGGTAGTGGTGGAATCTTGAAATAACGGCATATTGTATCCCACAAGTTGTTTTTTTTTAATGGGTGACATATCTGGTGATGCTGTTGGCCACGCCATAGTATCTATGGCTCCAAAATTAGCTCTTGAGAGGGAAACGTATGAACACTAGCGTTGTCTTGCTGAAATAAAATACTGGAATCGAGGTTCACAAAGTAAATGGCCACCGATCGAATGACCCCACTAACGAACATTTGGGCCTTGAAACTGGATGAATACCTAGAGTAATCGGGATTCCAATTCCCCATTGAAAATTTTACCTTATACCATACCATTTCGCTCTGCTGTCTGGATATATTTCGTGTGGCCGCAAATCATCCATCATGACCACTTTACCTCCACACACGGCTGCCGTTATCATCCTTGCCAAAACAAAAGCGAGACCAATCACTAAATATGACCCGTTACCTTTCGACATTTCTTTATGCCGCTCTTTCGTGGTACCGTTGCAATATCTGGCGACTTCCTGTGGTGTTAGGGACAATCTCCATAACGGTCTCCGTGCAAGCAATCCAGAAGCATGCAGCCATTTGCTAACGGTACTAGAAAATACATGATAATGCAGAGAGGACATAACTGTTCGCTCACTGTCTGGAATTCAGGCAGTTGGTGTGCTTCACGCTTGCCAGACAATTATTCGATCTTCCCTACTTGTAATCCACGTAGCTTTCCCTCGCTCCTTGTAGAAATTATCGCTACTTGGTCGTAAGTGATAACTTCTTTGTACCCTATTCCACAAACAGAGTTAAACTGTAACATCTGCGTGACCGATATGGCGCGCAATCCGACAAAATAACCATCGCTTACATGCAGTCTTACGAAGCCACCCTTCTCAAAGCCATCCAACAGTTCAAATGTGTCATTTTCTTTTCAAAGGCATTCTAAAATTTAGAGGGATAAAGTAAGCCCAAACACATTTGTTAGAATCAAAATTAGGAACTTTGGGAAAATCTCTTAATTGGTCCTTAATGGCGCCGTAATCCCAATATTTGCTGACATCTTTAATGCCGACGCGACTGAACTTCATTTGCATACCTAAAAGAGACAAAAAAAAATTTCTTACTTTGCATTTAATTATCTTGCCTTCTTCTTGGGGCAACCTTTTTTGACGATTTATTTCTTAAAAATTCAAACTAAGTTATTTTAGAATTAAATCTTTATTATATATCAAACAACAGTAGAATAAAAATCACAATATTAACAAAGCTAAAGCAAACAACGGCATATCAATATATACTCAATGACATTATTAAGCCATTTTTTTTGCTAACGTATGGCAATTTTCGATATATGATTTGTTTTATTAAAAGTTGTTTAATGAAACTATTATAGTTTTATTTGATTAGAAATATATATATGTAAACACATATATACCCCCCCCTCTTTCCTTATTTTGCCATTTGAAAAATATAGTTGGCACATGTACATGTGGAGAAGGTCTTCGAACTCACAGTTAGAGTACATATACATAAATCTCAATATTTTTACGCTTTAAAAGAATTTTCAAAAAGAAGATCTGGAAAGCTCCCAACTATCTCTGACATAAATTATAGGACCCATCACAGGGATGAGAAAACTGTTTTAAGGTGAATGGTTGTTTATAATTTAAAAAACTCGTACTAATTTATCTTTTTAATAAAGTCACAATGAAAATACTTCAATTAGATATAATTTTCTGTGTGCATAATTTTGCTTAAACCTTACTACTTTGAAAACTTACTTGAATACTCACTAATTTGAGTCAACTTTCGATGGTCGAAATACTTATCGAGTGAAGAAGTTAATAAAAACACTGATTTTGTGAGAATAATTTCATGAGCCTTCAAAGATTCTTCATGAAATTAAAAAAAATCCTTTTTAATGTTTACATCAAATTTATGAAAAGTGGGTTCACCAATAATATAAATGGAAATACATAAAACTCGTGAAATCATTAATTTGAGCTTAAAAAATCTGATAATTTTCTTGAGATTAATCAAACATATTTTTAACAACATACTTAGAATATTAAACTAAAAAACTAAGAAATTTTAATAATATCTTCTTAAATATCTGTATTCTCTCAGATGACCAATGCTTTCTCAATACTTAGTTATACAAAGGGGTACCATAAAGTTTTAATCATTAACAAATAATCGAGAGAAATATTTGGATAAAATTTATTTTGCTTGTTAATTGATCCTTATATCATTATTATCATCATCTTTGTTCCCTTTTTAACAATATCATATTCTGTTAAATTATGCTTTGTAAGTTTTGGTTATGTCTTGCTAATAATGACCTTAGTATTAATTGAATATTTTCTAAGTGCTGATGTTTTTTTATTGTACATTAAATATAGCTAAATTGTATGTTGCTATATTTGGGTAATTTTTTATTAAATTATATAGTATTAACTATGCATTCTTGTATATTTTTGTATAATATATTTACAGCAATTCAGACTTTATTTCATTTTAAGACATTTTGTTTTCTTTAATTTATAGTTTAATCTATCAATTTTAACATCTTGCTTTTATTAGATTTTGATATGCATTTACAACACTTTTATTACTTATTAATTTGTAATAATAGCTATTTTTATTAGTTTTAATTTTAAATTTTGTTGCTTCATTTTTGCTATAGTTTTGTAACTTATTATATATATATATATATATATATATATATATATTCAGATATATATTATATATATTCAGATTTCATGATACTATACCTTTTGAACACTCTGCTTGAAAGTTTATTTATTTCAGTAATTTAGCTCGCCCTTCCACCCCCATTTCCATTATAAATAGCATTCAGGATAATTCGGAATTAACTAAAAACTTTTCACTGCTGAAGTTATTGATAATAAAAGCTTTAGCTTAATCTCTAAATTGAAGGAAACATGGCAACTATTTTTGTTTATTACATGATTTTTTAATTACATTTATGGCCATTGTTCTTGATATTTGATGAAGAATAGTCACTATGAATAATTTGATCCAATTAGTTTCAAGAACCGGCCTCTAAATAAAGAAATTAAAGAATAATGTACCGTATTTTACCGATCTAGTCTTATATTCTTAAATAGGCATTAAAAATAGTTTTGTTTCAAGGAATGTCTTCACGTTCAATAATAAACACGTAGATCAATTTATTCACGTACAACACAATCTACATTCGTTTAAACAGCTCTTATCATATTTATGTATTAATGTTAATTTTTTTATGATTCAATAGTCCATCATATGGCGGGGCAGCGAAAGTACAAAATGGGTTCATGACTGAAATTTTTTTTACTAGAGTATGTCTAGATATCAAGAAAGTTTTTTTTCTAATTAAGTTTTATAAATAGAGAAACACTGTAACTTATGATTTACTTAGGCTCAGCAATACATTTAAAAATTTTAAAAAAATGTTTGATTAAATAAGTCAATTTAAAACAGATTATTTCAAAAACGCTATTTAGGATTTATGGGAGAACAAATTTATTTATAGAGAAACAGTATAATAAAATTAACCATATTTTACTTAATCATAAAAATATATTGTAAAATCTAAAATGTTTAATTAAAAGGGTTTACCTATCATAAACTGTTTTGAATTCATTGCTTAAAATCTTAATAGTTTTTCTGGAAATTTGGTATTACTGTCAATAACATTTTTAAAACTAAATAAAAAAAAGTCATGTAAAAAACAAAGGAACAAAAATATGTAATTTTTTCTGGATTAAAATAACAACTCAGTTAAAAAATATTCCTAATTATTTATGCTAGAAAGCTAATTAATTACGAGCAATTAACAGCCCTTATATGATTGTCTTAAAAAACTGTGATATACTTTGCAATTCTTTCAGAAAAATTCAAGTATTCCTTCAAATGGTTAAAATTAAAGAATTAAAAAGAATCACATATGATCGTTAATAAGAGCATACATTTTATTTGAGAATAATCATATCCATTATTTTATAATTTTTTTAAAATATGTCAAGCAGAAAATCCATTTTGTTTATTTTTTATAAAGGTACAATAAGTTGGGATTAAATAGAATTTAATAAATTTGCTTAAGTTCTACTAAAACGGATAAATACCCTGTATTTAAATATATCAAAGATTTAAACAATATCAAATTTTAAGAAATTCAAAAAATTCTTAATATTATAAACTGTTTCAAAGACATCCCGTTATTAAATATTACAATGAAACTATGAAGTGAAACAAATTTAAGATTTAGCCTAATTATGTAATACTAATGTATTCATACATAAAGTATTACGTTTACATCTGTGTATGAAATAAGCATTTAAAATCAGTTGCACATTTATATTCCAGCTGGATAAAATAGGGAGAAATAAAGCATAATCATGGTATGTGTAGGGAAAGCAGAACATTTTTTTAAATCGATATTTGCATTGATTAATTTTTGATAAATACTTTTCATTTCTTGATAAATATCAAATTAAAAGAACTTTTATAGAAAGAGAGGATTTTCCATTATTCAATGTTTTTATTTGTAGCTTTAATTTGAAAAATATTTAAATTCTTGAAAAATAAATAAATTTGATTAATTGATTACTTTTTTTAGAAAGAAGTTCAAAATTACGAAGTCTGTCGCCAATACCCCACGTGTTGCTTCTAGTACTACGGTAACAAAATCAAACCAAACCCAATAACTCTTATGATTTACTATGATATAAGTAGATTTCAAAGAATCTAAAAGCCAAAATCAAAGTACTACTTTTCAATTATTTGAATTTCTATTAGAGAATAAAATATCCACACATATGCATGCAAAATCACCTATATTTATACTCATACATAGAATCGAGATGATTCAATATGAATTCGTAAAATATTTTATTTTAACACGAGAGACTCTTCTGAGGGTAATGTAAACAAAAGGTTTTGAATCAAATTCTGACTTAATTTTTATCACTTACAACAGTTTTTGGTGTAATATACACCCGCACTCTAAGCAAGGATTTTTTTTACCTCCATATTTGGCGATCAGAAATAGTTTTTCTGTGGCTCAACATACCATTATCTTGTCACTCTTTTAATTTCAAATTCAATGGAGTTTCTTTTAAATTTAAAAATATTTCAATCTTTCAAAACCTTTTGAAATATTGTTCTTCTGCAACATTTCGATTGGTTTTATTATAAGCAACACAAGGGCTATTGGTGACGGATCTCGTAATTTTGGACCTTGGTCAAGTGAGAGGGCAACACCTGAGCTGACACCTCCCCCTCCACACTATGCTAATGGGAGGATTTTGGCCCCGATAGATTTAACTTGCACCAGCCCCGGCTGCACGGTGGGCCTAGAGTGGCATCAAGGCTCGAACCTACGACTCGACGTGCGAGTCCGCGACTATGACCACTAGGCTACAGAGGCCCAACAAAATCTCGAAATATTTCGATTTTTACACTTTTCATGTTAAGTATACTCTTAATATGTGCGGCATTGAGACCTAACATGGAGATTAGCAGGCACAAATTCTCATTTTACTAATTTTTTAATGTTTTACGACATTTTATTAGTTCTATTTTTAGTTTGTTTTAACAGTTTTGTTTTTGTGCCTTTTTTTCCAATATTCTTTAAGTATGTTCTTAATATATGCGGGATTTAGATTTAACATAGCAATGAGGGTGTATGTATGAAATTGAGCATTAAAAATTTGTAGTAAAAAAATGGCTTCAATTAGGAAGTAAACTGTATTTCTTCATTTTCTTAACATTTCTCTTAAAATTGATTTTTTAATTGAAGAAATTTTGGAGTCTTATGTCTATGGAATAGCAGTATCTACTTATTAATTGTTAACGTTATGGAAACGCCTCAAGCATCTATCTGCATAAATGTGATTTGCTTTGTACATTGATGAAACCAGACGCTTTATGTAGTAAAAGAGTTTTTTTATATTACAAATATAATGCTACATGGGATAAGTCATAGTTGTATTAGATTCGTAAAATATGTTCTGAAAGTAATAGGGTAGTATGCAATATGTTTTATAAGGATAACTTCAACTGTAATAGGATAATGAATCATGATGTCTCTGGTAATAGATTCAAAAAAGTAATAGAATATTAGAACCTATTATACCAGACTGGAACTAATCATACAAGAACCTGTTAATTATTAGTAATGGTCTGGTACATCTCTAATGTATACGAAGGGTTATCGTGAAATCATTATTATTATCAAGAAATAACCGAGATATTTAGATAAAACTTATTTTGCCTTGTTGTTTTATAAGTTGGATCCTATGTACACTATGTAGTAAATTTCAACTATTCATGTTGATTTCTTTGGATTCAGGAAGCTGTAAATTGAAGTAACCCGTAGTACCGTAAAGTTTAAATTATTACAAAAAGTAATTGAAATAAAAACTTTATTTTTTTTTGTCATTTCACTCCTCCAGAATTATATATTTCTCCAAGCATTTATTGATCTTTGGAAGATATAGAATTGGGCAAATGGAACTCTAACTTCTCCATACTGTGAGTTATTTCAATCGACAGTTTTCTGAAACCAAAGAAATCAACATGAATATGAGTAATTTACAACATTATGCACATAAGGATAGTATAATGCTTCTCTATTATACCGAATTCTTCGGTTTATGTTAAACTGCAAATTTAAAAAGTCTCCAATTTAAATTCTAAACAGAAATGTATCCAATTTCAATCAATTGAAACAGTCCCCAGCTATAAATTTCTAATCACTTATTTATTTATTCGTTAAGAGAAATATTCTATCAGTTTATGAACTCTGAACACGTGTACTAACCAGTTTTACATAAATATTAAAATATTAAGCATAACCCAATAGTTAGGGCTGAGCTTACGATTATGAAGTTACGACAAAATTTCTATTTTTACTAGGCAGAATCAGATTTTTAATCCAGCAACATCAAATTAGATTTACAAAAGCACATGTATATTCCGCTCACATAATATTCAATTCCTTCTTTTTTTCTTCTAACTTAGGCATATTTTATATATCCTTTATTCACTATCACTTCTTTAATCTAATTAATTTGCCTCGAACACGTTTCATTGGATTGTGTTGAGGTTTTTTATTTTCGTGATTGAATTTATGAAGAATCCCCAAAGTCATTAATCGATGAACGCGGAAAACTCATCGTAATAAAGTCAATTAATATGCAGAATAGAATTTAGCTGGGTGTCTCGGTTATTTCTTAGTAACAATTAAAATTTTATGATACCCCTCGTACATAAACACATTTAAGCAATTTGCACCTACAGAAAAGGACTATTATTCTAAACATTAAAATGTAAAGATTGATTTTTTAAAATTTTAACTCGAAAAATAGTCACGTGAAAAAAATAAACAAAAATTTAGATTCCAATTCTACGATATTTTAAGTTTTAATCATTTATTTCTAGACATTTCTCTTCAAATTGTTCCCCAACCGAACAAATCTTAGAATATCATCTGTAAAGGATAACATCATCTATTTATTGATCTGCAACGTTATGAAAACGCCTAAAACTTCTATCTGCATAAATATGATTCGTTTTGTATACTAATGAAACAAGACGCTTTGGGTAATAACAGCGTTTCACCAAATCTGCATGCCGGTTTGCTTTTTTAATGCAGCATAGCTCCAAATTGCTAGGTTTGCTTCAAAACAGCATCAACCTCATATACACGTTATGCATCTTCAAACAGAACCCCAAAACACACCACGCAAAATCATTACCAAGGCATTGGAAAAAAAAGGACCAAGTCACAGTTAATAACTTTGATTTTGAATCATTAAATTGGAATTTTCTGGGACGAGCAAAATTTTAAATAAAATAATTGGCGGGATCGTGGAAAATATTAAAAGCCACGAGCGCCGACCGCGGACTAATGATTAGAATGAGAGGGAAATCTGTATCTCGCAGTTAATGACTTTTTCTCGTCCATTAATCATTCGATGTCCCCTCTTCCAGGAGGATGATAAGTAGGTCTTGTGGAAGACCATTAGCCCGATGACCACGTGAGAAAAGTCCAACGCATTCTCGTCGTCAGCATTGTGTTGCCTAATGGAGTGGTATTCAATTATATTTTAAAAGTTTTCCAAATGAGCGGTTGTGTTCGCAGAGCTGCATGATCTGCATCGATTTGGGGACAGTCTTTTCTTCCAGGCTTATTATCTCCCGGGATGTTGGTGAGAATGGAAAGGTTTTCAATAGAAGCCTCTCGAAGGTCGTGGATGCAAAAAAACAGCCAATTCTTGAGAACTATTTTTTTTTTTTGTCACTGTAAGCAAAATTTCATTGTTGCCAAATCCATTGAAGAATTTCAGTGATTCCATGAATGAATGATTTAATGAATCTTTTAATCACCCAATCATTCATCTCATCCATTGATAATTGAAACATTAAAAAAATAATTCGTAATCTAAAATCTCAAAACATCCAAATGTGGTTTAGTGGCATATCTTCCCACGTGGGAATCAGGTGCAACTAATCAGAAGACACTGCTGGTAAATCTGCATCTATGGTACTTTAACTCTTAAAGCATCAAACTGCGATCTCTTAAAATGTATTAAATTGGTTATTCAAGCCACTAGTAGAATCAATGGAATTTAGGGATAAATAATAAACTGAATCATGTGAAAACCGTGGTTTCTCATTGGAACTTATTTTCATATAGACATTTTAACACGCTTATGAATTGGACACACACTTATCACCTCTTTCTAACAGAAATAGGTGATAAGTGTGTGTCAAGATGTGTCCATTGGCTACGAGATACATCTTGAATGAAAGTTCTGTTTTTAGCTGTGTTCCTTTTTAAACATTTTAAATCATATACACTATCTTTAATTGACTTGATTGGAGGAAACAGCCAATCAAATATTTTTGAATTTTTGCAAGATGTTGGTTTTACTCCATACATATAACTTTATTAAACTTCGTTTTATTCTGTATTTTTAGCTTAAGTTCAAAAATTGTTTTATCCAGAAAAAGGGTCACATTTCTACTTTGAGTTTGGAGCAATAAGAGTATATCCTTCGAGGATTCAGTTCCATTAAATTTCAGCTAACCAATCATTGAGGAATTAGGCAATGCAAAAACTAATTCTTATTACTACTCCGAACTTCGAGACCATGTTGTTCGAGTCCTGATTTCACCAAAGACTGTTCGTGATAAAGAGGTCATTCAAGAATTCATCATATTCTCTTTGGAAGAATTCGTCATATTTTTTCAGTCAACTTTGTTCTTTAGTTTTTATAAAATCTGTAGCGAAAAAGTAGGAAGTATATTAAATAAACTGAGAAAGAATAATCCTTACGAAGTCTAAGCACATCGTACACTTAAATACTTTTAATGCACTGAAAAGCCTCCTTGCTCTTGAGCCATAATACAAAATAAATACTTTTTAATAGTATATACTTAAAAACAAGATTTGCTTTAAATTGATAATGCTAAGATTTTTAACTGAAACTATAATTGAGGTGAATGAGAAATTCATCATTATGTGTAATCCTTGTCATCTGATCATGGATCAAAATTACAGAATAGATAAGAGCCACGTCAGAATACAACCTACTGGGGCTCTATAAGTCTTCTTATCAACACAAGTTGTTCTCTTAATGTGGTCGTGAGAGCTTAGTTGTCATGGTCACTAACTACCGACCAGTATTAGTTCCGTTGAGTCGTGTGTTTGGTATCTGATGCCACTGAAAACCCGCTGCATGGCGGGACTTGTACACATTAGATACTGTCGAGGCTCCACTTGCGGGATGTGAAGCTTTGGATAGAGATGTACTACTTAAGTTCTCGTCCTTTCTACTTGATTGATGTTCGAAAATATGAGGTTCATCGCCAATAACCCCATTAATTGCTTTTGCGACTTAATGAAAATAATCAATCAATCGGTACTCATGCCCAAGTTCCATACGTAGTTTCATGAATGCCCGGCAAAGTTTCAGTCGAGCCAAGTATTATTAAAATAACAAAAGACTATTCTTATTACTGTTTTGAGCTTCGTAGCAACAAGATTCGAATCCTTATTTCATCCAATACTTTCGGAGGTATAAAAAGGGGTTGGCGAGCGTTAAATCGAAACGAGCATCAAAGTCCTTCTGGTGGCATATTGTTTTAATTTGTTGAATAAGGTACTAGTTTATATATCTGTTTACTATGAGGCCGCAGTAGTAGTGATTATGGCCGGTGATGTTTCCGTGAAGCTGTCTTGTTTCCATTAAAGACCCGTCGTGTAGAGGCTCTAATGTGTGTTAAATCTGTTGGGACTCAAAGTCTTCACGTCGCTATGGAGTGAATAGAGAGAAAGAAGTTCTAGATCAGATGTCGGTCTCGTCATCTGATCGTGGCTCAGAATTATGAGGTGGATAGAAGCTAAGTGAGACTCTTACCTTAGGGTGCTCCAAGTTTTCGGACCAACTAATCCTGCCCATATTTCCATGAACTGTCTCATGAATCTGGTCCAGACTCGGATTGACCATATGAATAAGAAGGGGACTGATGATTGTTTTATGAACGTCACTGTGTACTGTGGATATCACTGTTTTAGAAGTGGAAAGTGATGCTCCAGTCTATGTGTCGTCTTCGTTATCTGACAGTGGCACATAATCACGCAGCGTAATTGACTGCTGTTAGCGGACCTTTGTGTCGGGTAGAAAAGGGCACTCGGAAAACATTAAATAAAATTTTTGTGATTCGAAATGATGCCATGATTGAAGTCCGCACTCGAATCCAACATGAATCAATTCAAATCTAATCAATGTGTCGTTTACGTCACTTGATCGAGGTCTTAAATTATGAGATCCTTCGTCAATAGCCCTCGTGTTGCTTCTAAGGCGACATTAATAAAACTAATCAACCAAATCCAGCAGATGAAAATTTTATTGTAGGATGAAAAGTTACTATGTAATATTCTGCAGGTTCTCCTGTTCAGAAATTAGTACAATTTTAATCGGTCACATTTTTATTAATGTTTGAATCATTTTAAAGATTAATCAAGAGCCTATTAGAAAAAAAGTCTTTAAAAGTATAAAAAAGATTTTATATATATATATATATATATATATATATTAAAATTCCAATTTTTTTTAAAAATATTTACTTTTTTTAAGGAGGTGTAGTATTGAACATTGCGTTTCTAATTAGAATATTTGGTGTTTTCTTTTAAAAAGTTTCAAAAGGTTATTGAATTGATTTTCTTTCTTTGATAAAGACTTCTACAATATTCTATGCCTTTTTACTGCCTTTCGCAATAAGATCTTCATCAGAATTACATTTTCCCATAATAGTCAAAAATAAAGTGCAATTTTCTTTTATATATATATATATTATTGTTATTAAAATAAATTATCTTCTATTTTTTTCGAAAAAAAATAAAATATGATTTCAGTTGGAATTTTTTTTTTTTTTTTTAAAAATCAGTCAAAAAAGAGCTTGGACAGGTAGCGATATTATCTTTTTATCAGCAATTCAAAGTGAATTTTCCCACTTTGGCATTATTTAAAATTTTGAATTTCGCATTTCAAGCTAGATTTTTTCATTGTTGTGAGTTAAGTAAAATTAGAAGTTTTAAACGGTAAGGCTAAGAGGACAGACGTCAATAGAGATAAGAAAACTCGTTTTAAAGTATCCAAAAATATTCATAAAGTTATTAATAGTTCCCATTCTACAGTTTTTGATATAATTAAACGTTCCAAAATTTCAAAATCAATTGAAAATAAGCTCAAATCTGGATGACCAAAAGCGTTTTCGAACAAAGAGGAACAACGGATTGTAAAATAATGCTTTTTAAATCCTAAACTTAATGTTCCTAATCTAATTAATGTGAAGTATCACAATATCTTCATAAAACTGTTAATCCAGGAACAATAAGACTGATTTTACGTAGAAACAATTTACATGGAAGAGTGGCACGTAAAAAGTCATAAATAAACGCAACAGATTGAAAAGAATAATGTTCACAAAAACCTTATAACTATAAAAACTTTTCATTTTGGAAAACGGCTTCATTTGCCGATGGAAGCAAATTTAATTTGTTCCGCTCAGAGGGTCAATGTTATGTATGAAAAAATCAAATCAAGAACTTCAAGAGCAAAATTTAAGAGCTATTTTAAAGCATGGTAGCGGCTCTAAAATCATGGTTTAGGGCTGCATGTCTGCCACCGTCCAGGAAAACTTCACATAATAGATGACATAATGGACCACACAAAGTAAAGAATACCTGCTACAAAGCTCCGAGCTATTGAAGATTAAGGATATTTTGAGTTATTATCAAGACAATGATTCAAAACATACAGCAAATATTGTGCGCTAATAGCTTTTGTATAAATGCCCACATGTGTTAGAAATACCTCCACGATCACCTGATCTAAATGTGATTGAAAATGTATGAGCATATTTGGAAAATAAATTTAAAAAAAAAACACTATAAAGACAAAAATAGATTTAAAAATTCTCTTTAATTTGAGTGGTCTGAAATTGATCCAAATTTTTGTAAAACCCTTGTATAATCAATGTCTAAGAGACGGAGAGCTTTAATAAAACATAAAGGACTACCGACCAAATATTAAGTCTCTTATTATTTATTATATTTTTATCTTTTGAACTTTAAGTGTCCGAGTTCTTTTTTGAATTTATTTTGAGTACATTTTAGTGTTTATATATTTTCAATGAATGAAATTACTTTTGCAATTCTTTTTATCATGCTAATTGCAGATAAAATTTATCGTGATTTTTTCATTATATTTAGTTTTGTTATACTATGTATTTTAAGCATCATAAATACAGGCTGAAGTATAAGAAACCAGTGTCCGACTTCTTTATTAAATTACTGTATGATAAAACGATACATATCAATAAAAATTGAGTTTTAAGTACAATACGAAACATGTACGAAATAACATTTTCATGTATAATGTTGACCACTCCTTTGTTTTCAAGCAAAATTATTTGTTTACTTGTAAATAAATGATTGCTTATTCTGTAAGAAGGAAGAGCTTGCCGCAAAAATTTCGAAAAATATGGAGGCTAATAAAATTGCCTTCTGACAGGCAAATTTCTGAACATTCATCTCCCTTTCTAAGATCAAACTTGATTCAAACTAGTTCATGAAAAGGAAATTTGGCTTTTACGAAACTTTTTTAAAAAAAGTTGTGTTAAAAATGCTAACTTACAAGTATCATAACTTTTGTACGCTATTTTAAAATGAACACGATAGGGGAAAAGACTCATTCCTCTTTTTGCTCGTTTTATTTATCCTAGCACGATTAAGGGTAGCAACAACTTTTCTCTTAAGGGTGGGAGAATATAACTAGGACATGCTTGACATCTTTCTTTAAGATGACAAATTATTGAAGTTCTATTCTTTTTATTCAAGGTCATAAATCGTCATTTTATTTTAGAATAACGAATGCTGTAGATCTTTTTAGTGAGAATAGTGATTTTGATCCTCTCGCCGTGAAGCTGAGGCTGATGCACGTTAAATTTGTCGGGACCTTAAGTCCTCCCGTTGGCGTAATGTATTAGTTAGGAGAGGGAGGAGTCATCTCAGGTGTTGTCTTCGTCACTTGACCGAGGTTCAAAATTACGAGGTCCGTCGCCAATAGCCCTCGTGTTGCTTCTACTGCGACGGTAATAAAAACTAAACTGAACCGTCTCGCCGTGAGCATATGCGTTTTTCATCAACAACTAGCGACGAATAAGTGATATCAATTCTTGTATTTATAATTTAAAGTTTTTTTTTTCTTGAGGCAGTAGGTATAGGTTTCTAATTTTTGATATTAGTTATAATATACATAAATTTGCTAATAACTTATAAATATGTAAGAGTTAAAGGCATAAATATTATATGTATAAATGTTATATGTAAGATAGTTAATACATAACTGTGTAAATACACATGTCTAAAAACTTATACAATTGAGTTTATATCTCTTTTTAACACGCTTTTTAATGAAATAAAATTCTTTATTACATCTTTGTATTGCTTTGGGATCACAAGGTACGTATCGACCCTTTTTACTCTAAGAAAATGTATTTTTTTTAACTGCTTACACGTGGTTTCTCGAGAAACATTACTACCGAGTGAAATTAGTTAGGCGTACTAGTAGCATGTTACCCAGATGAATTATTCAACTGCGTTTCAAAGAAGCAATTGCGGTTTGAGTCGTAAGTGGTAAACGCTACCAGCGTATCTGTAATTTCAAGTTGTCATTCGAGTAATTCATGTATTCATATTAAACGATTAAGACACCCAAGGCATTTTAAGTGCTTGGTTCGAATACAAATTTGAAATAATTAAAAAATTGCTGTTCTAGGAATTAGCTCTAGACTAGACAAAACTTCTGATAAAAGCTTATGCAAGAGTATGCGACGAGTTTACATCAAGTTCATTCATTTCAATTCAATGGAGAAAAAATTGTCTGGATCAAGTTAATGGTAAAATATCTCTATATATATAATCAAGTAATTTAAAAATACTTGTAATTACCTTTCTTAATTTATTAGTTATAATATTATTAGCTAGTATTACTGATAGAGAAAAATTTTGCAATAAATTGGGTTCTGGGTGGGGTTTTTTCAACCCAGCGAATTTAAAAACATAAATTATATACCCCAGATATCTAGAAGAAAACTTTAACTTTTGCTAATCCTTATTATTAAAACCTTTATAACCTTCAAAACTTGAAACCATCAAGGTAATCTAAATCATAATTGAAGAATAATTTTAAAAAAAAGTTAAGGGAGGGGAAAGGATCTGGAACATAATATTTTATTGTATTTCGATGCTATAAACTTAATTAAAAATTATTTTAAAGAGTAAAAATTAATAAAACTGAGCTTTCTCGAATGATTCCCTAATGATTTAAGGAACATTTCAGGATAAATAAATAAATAAATGAAATTTTCTAATTAATGTGTATTCACAAAGAAATGCAATTTTCCTCACTTATAAATCAGTTGTATTAAATGTTTTAGTTGTATAATAAATTAAAAAATTTAGTTGTATAATAAATTAAGAAATTTAGTTGTATAATAAATTAAAAAATTTAGTTGTATAATAAATT
>BMAW01085552.1:169958-229794 GCA_019974015.1 Nephila pilipes | reverse complement strand
TAATATCTTACACACACATCCCTATATCTAATATCTTACACACACATATCTACAATTTATCTCATATTTTTTAGAAAAATCCTTTTCAGTTCTAAAGAAAACTCTTTCTATATAGCGAGGGAAAATGCCAAGTATTGAATTTCTCACTAAACGAATCGAAGCTTTTCCTTTCTGAAACATTGATGCTCAAAGAAAAAATTTCTTCACAAGTTATTGAGTAATTCTAAATTTTTTTTATTTTCCCTTTTTTTTATTGTAAAAAGTAAAGGTAATTCTTTTTTATTCAATATAAAGGGATCTTTAAAACACAATATATTCCTGGCAATACGATAGTTTGTTAAATGACGCTGTCTAAATATTTAATTTTTTAGGACATTGCGCTATATGATTTATTAATATTATTTACTTAGTTTAGGTACATGTTCTCTAATTTATTTATTTATTAGTAGTGATATATATTTATAGCTACAGAATCTGAATATATAATCGCAGTTGCGAGCTCCACGTCGGCGATATTAAAGCCGACAATGTTCGAAAAATGATTTCACTAAATACTTGTCGCATTGGTCAGGAACATGCTCAGTAGTGACTGGTTAATGTTTAAGGCCTCGATGTTCTCATGTGGAGTGGTGTGGAAGTTTGGAAAATGAGGCACTAGTTCGGGTTTCGACCTAGTCACTACCTTATTCAAAATCTCTAAGTCTGCAGCCAACAGCTTCATGCAGCTTTTATGTGACATTATAATTCAAAAATTTACGATTTATTCGGAATTTTTTATGCAGGAATAATCTATTTCTATGTATGAAGAACTAATTGAACGAAAAAAACCCCGTTAGATATAATATAATATGTTCTATACGTGTACAAAATTGGAGACACTGCGCTCTGATAATTCATCATTCTTTTCTGTCTTCTCTAAACACAAAATCCCCGTGACTCAAACCTTCCCAACGTGATGATGGAGTCTTCAACTTTTATTCACTCCCTACTTTTTATTTTCTTGGAAGAGGAAAATCATCGGGGAGGCCTCATCTCCGGACGTCTGGGGAGTAAAATCGAATCCGGCTCCCCCGATGAGTTGTCCGGCAACTTCATTTCGCAATGAGTGGACATCATGGGAGTGGACAGCGGGAATGACAGCCTCTGACACGGCTCGGCTCTGGGGTGGAGAGGAGGCATTAAATCCGCGATCATTCTCATCCCGAATCATCTCTTCTTTCAACAGTCCCCGAGAAAAAAAAAAGGATCTAAGGAAGGCTTACCATATTTGGCGACTCTTTCGCTTCCATGAGGATAAAAATTTCAACTTGAAGATTTAGCCCTAACATTGCATTGAAATGTGGACTACGAAATGAGTTCTGAAAGTTTAAGAGGATGAAATTTGATCTATTTAAGAATTTTCGGGAAAAATCCAGGGTTGTACATAGTGTAGCAATAGTGAATTATTAACATTTATGAATTATTTCTATTTGTTATAAGTACGATTTGTTTAAATTAGTCACTTTATAGGCGCTTAAAAGTCGAGGCGAATGTTCGAGTTCTAGTTTAACGAAAGACCTTTCATTCTGAATATTGGAGAGTTTGCTTGTTAAGTGGAACTAAGCCTCAAAGTTTGCTAAGGGTATGGTATGATAGTTACGAGAGAGAAATACCATTCCAAATGCCATCCTCGCCATTTGGCCATGTTTCAAAGATTAAAGGTCCATTTTCAACAATCCTCATGTTTCTCAATTGTTAAACTATGTTAGTTCTTAATTAGGGATATGTGTGCTACCGGAACGCTCAAAGAACAATTTCAGAAAATTCAGGAGCTTACATGAGAAAAATAAACAGATGATCTTTATTTTCAGTCACAAATAATGACGTGTGGTATTTTTTTTCTTTCCCAAGATATGAATAATTTACAGTAGTATGAGTTTTCTGTCATCAAAAACATTACAATTTAGCACTTTTATTAAAAATAAACAAGAATCTCTACATTGGTATAACTTAAATGAGCACAAATATACTTTAGATTCCCAGAGCATTAAAAAATTGTGTGTATTTTCATAAGAATATTATATGATATTAAAAATTTTGTTATTATAATTTCTAATATCTTATTAATTATTCTTCAGTATACTAAAAATTATCTAACAATTTTTCGGTATTTTATTGCTATTAATGGCACTGTGCGAAGTCTTATTTTGAAGCCTTATGTTTTTCTATATATACATAAGGAAAATATCCGTAGAGGGGAGGGGGAAATGCATTTGAAAGGCAGTTCGTAGTCGTCACTTAACAAGCAAAGGGATTTAAGGAATAAAAAAAAATGTCTCAGAATCCCTGCTCTAAATCTCTACTGATTTCTGAATTCGTAATCACTTACAAGAGGCAAAGTTAAAATCTTGGCTTATACATTCTTCTCCTAACTTCCGATTCATGCCACCTGAGGAATTTGGTTTTATTTAACGTGCAAAACCTCTACTATTTCACAAAAGAATTCTTAAGGAGAATAAGGACTTGCATTTTTGATTGATTCACTATTATCGCAAGTTCACTTTCAATTCTTTATGATTTGTTGATTGTTTATGAATATCATATTTTGAAGCAATACGAGAGATATTGCTGACAAAAGACAAAAGTCAAAAAAAAAGGAGGGGAGATAGCTAGAATATGACGGGGGCGTGTCACCTGTGTTTACAAAAAACAATAAACCCCAAGAGAAAGAAAGTTCATTAGGGTACCTAGGTGTCGTGTATGCCCATACTTACCAAAATAAGGTAAGCTCCTAGGCCTAATTCCTACAGAATCTCAAGGCATGATTTATGAAGATCGTCATTTGGAATAACAGAGGTTGTACGTTAAGTAAAAGTGATCTCTGAAAACTCACAAAATGGTATAATTGATTGTTTATTACCGTCACGTTTGGAAGCAACACGAGAGCTGTTGGTAGAATGCCCAAGGGAACCGAGCTCACCCAATGACACCTCTATCTCCACATTTACACACTACGCCAACAGGAGTTTCGACAGATTTAATGGGAATCAGGCCCACTACACAGTGGGTCTTTAGTGGAATCAGAACTGGAACCCTTGCCTCGAAAGAAGCATTGTTGACCACAAGCTCAGGCCTTGTCCACTTATCCGGTTACCGTAGACACCCTCAAGTGGTACAATGAAAAGGGAAAAAAATAGGGAGAGAGCGAGGAAATGTAATGGTTATTTAGATGTCGTCATTGTGACCAGAAACTACGAATTTCTTCATATCTTAAGCCGATAATGAGCTAAATGGCTCTAGATATAGGAATAAGAAATTATGGTAAAAATGAGAGAGAGAGAGATGTAAGTATTTAATCGGTCTTTTTTTTCTAGCATATATTCTACATTAGTTATGAAATACAGTAGAACAAAGACTGTACGTAGAGACAGTAACTAGTTTCTTTCAGACAAATCAAGGATTGAAACAAATTAAATAATGCGCAGAAGAAGTCAATGAACGGAGACCATGCCTATTGTATTGATCCAGACTAGAGATGGGGATCAAAATAACTATCTGTTCTTTTCTTCTTCTTCTAAAAAAGTGAGAACACCCAAGTCAGTGGTCCGCAGTTAATCTGTTCATTGCTATTCTGAAATATATTCAGAGTCGTTTTCCCCTTTCTACCTTCCCAAGTGTATAATCTTCAATAACATAACGTGTTACGGAAGGCTATATATCACCGGAGAAGCCAAAAGATATTGCTGGAATTTTCTCCTACATGTCGGCCCACTTTCGTACTGGAAGGCAGAAAATGTTCGTGGAGATCACCTGATTACCAGCTGACGAATCTCTCAATCAAAGAACAGAGCTAGTAGCATCACACACTTATGCCCCCCTCTCACACAGTCCCCCGAATAGAGCCATTAACTGACAAGCGCAAAAATGAGCTTCGAGCGCTCATCACAGCCATAAAAATGAAAGAACTACATCCAACGGCTCCCGAGGAATTAGAGTGAAAGAGAAAAACTTCTCCGAAAGTGCTCTTTTTGCAAAGAGAAAAAGACTTGGTAAAGCAGGCATTGGAGCTAGGAAACTTGTTTTGGTAGATTTTTTAGAGGTATTTTCGAAGACCAACTAAAACAGGTTGAGGAGCAATAATGATGATCGCTTAAAATTCCACTTCGGAATCGCTTACCCATTCCAAACTGGAATCGGTCGCTCAGACTGATAAGTCTTTGGTTCTTTTGTCCGTTTCGTAAACGATTTTCTACACCTAATTGGAATCAAAAACTGGAATGCTTTCCATTTAATTATATTTATTTTATTTTCAACTCAATTTATTATGTTATTTTTAAATTTATGAATCAATTCTAAAATTCTAGCATTTTTATTAAGTATGAATTAAAAAGCGTAAAATGCATTTTTATGATGTGTCTTATTCTTGTAGAATTTTGGTCCTATTCTTCAATACTAGATGGATTACTTGTACAATCAAGGCCAAGCCAATCTCAAACGTACTCGAACATCTAACTATCAGTAGTAATGACCAAAATACCTCTGTTTACACACTCATTGCCATAAAAATTTGCTCACCAAGATATAAGAGTGGAATTGTTATGAAACTTAGCATGAAGATATTTGTCAGGCAGATATGTAAATGATTAGAAATGCAGCGTGATTGCGTACTGCATAATGCCACCAGAAGGCGTTGAACTTCGTTCTCTTTGGATTATAAAACATGTGAGTAGAGCTTGTTTGCGCATGTTTAATCTGCTGCAGAGGGACGATTTTTAACTAGAGATGTCATTACGACGCCATCTGAGACGATATGAGCAGCTGTCAGAGTTCGAAAGGGGATGAATCATAGAGATGATAGAAACCAGGTGGTCAGCTCGGCGAGTAGCTCACCACCTAGGTCGTTCTGACTTTACTGTGAGGAGATGTCGAGACCAAAGGACAAAAGAGAGAGGTCTGTTACACGTCGACCAGGCTCAAAACGCCCTCGACAGACCAATAGTCAAGAAGACTGTCATATCATACTTCACGCACGCATTGCGCCAACTGTCTTATTGTCCCCTATCCATACATAGGCAGCACCTTCACTACGGACCTCTGTATCAGTCTGTACCATTGCAAGGCGCCTGGCTGAAGAACAGTTGCTATCGAGGCGCCCATTACGTGTACTGCCATTGACACCCACTCTCCGTCGTCTGTCTTTGGAGTAGTTACATGCTCGAAGGAATTGGACAGAAACCGAATGGAATCAGGTAGTCCTTAGTGACGAATATAGATTCAATTTGGGCAGTAATGACAATCGTGTATGTGTATGGAAACCCCAAAGTGACCGTCTCAATCCTGTACAGAGGCACATCGCTGTACAGGATTGAGACGGTCACTGTACAGTGGCACACCGCTCTCACAACTAGTGTGATGGTATGGGATGTCATCGTAACGACACACGGTCATCCCTAATATTATTTCAAGGCACCATGACAGCCTAGAGATACATTCGCAGTATTCATCAGCCACATGTGTTGCCACTCCTGTCAGAGCTCCTAGGAGCCATTTTTCAACAGGACAATGCTCGTCCACACTCAGCAAGGGTTTCACAGGACTGTCTCCTCTACATTTCCACTCTTCCCTGGCCTTCTCGATCCCCATATTTGTCACCGATTGAGCACATCTAGGATCATTCAGGACAACAAGTTGGAAACCCTACGAGTTTAGTCGTATTAAAAGCACGTTTACAGCAACTGTAGAACGAGATGTCGCAGGACATCATACGGGACTTGTATGCCTCAATGCCTGAAGTATCACATCATGCATTCATGCTAGAGGTGGTGTAATTTTTCCTACAATAAATGATCATTTTACTTTGATTTTGTAATCACTTACTTACATCAACGCATTCTTTACGTACGTAAAAGTTCATTTCATTTTGACTACTCTTTCTTGGTGCGCACATTTTTATGGCAATGAGTGTATATATGTACTACTGTGTTCTTAAAATTTGAAAACTTTCCAGAAATAGATACTTCTCACCCTTTTACAAGTAACGGGAAAATTCATTTAGCATTACAGTATAGGAAATTAGGTATAAAATACATGAGAATTATAATATACTTAGATGGAAATAAGAAATATAATAAAATATAAAGCTTTTCAAAGGATAGAGAGATCACAGAACACAATGTGTTTGAATACTTTTTTGTTTGAAAAAGTGTTGAGACTTTTGATTCTATTCTACGAAATAATACGATGACAGCCTTAAGCAAATCCTTGAAAAACGTAGTCTATTTTTTTACGAAAAAAAAAAGGAGTGTAAGGGAATATACAGTGTATTTGACAGTGGAACCAACGCATTCTTTTCGAGCATTATCTATCTCATTATCGTTTTGAAAAGTTTCGTTCAACTGAGCAGCGAGTTTCCTTATTTTTTGCTTCACAACGGGTCATTTACTTTCTGAAACAAGAGATTCTTGATCAAATGAGAGATCATTTTACTTACATTCCTTTGTAGCAAATGTGTTTGGATCGATATTTTAATCTGATAACCTAATTGGGAATACTTAGGATTAAAAAAAATAATAAACAAATTATTACTGAAAACTTAAAATCGTTATTTGGATGCCAAAAAAATAAAAGTAACATAAAAAGGTGATTTCAGAAATTTGGGGATGTAATTACACATTTAATAGCCAGAACTCAAGTGAAAAATATCTTTCAAGTCTGTATTGTATTTAGAGATGAGACCAATTTTATCGGATGAAATCCAAACCCTTGAACTGCAAGGGAAAAATTCATTTGAATTTTTGATAGAATTGCTTAAGAGAGGAGAAAAAGAAAGAGAAAAAAGCTTTACTTCTTATTTTCTTAAACTATAAATAGGGCATGAAAGAAAAAAAAATTAAAAGATCGATAAAAGTAACCTTAAATGTGTATTTAGAGTACATTTTATATAGTTGAAATTACTAGCATCAAATATTCATTAATTTGATCTAAAAATACAATGTAATACATTCTAAAGAAATGAGAAAATATTACTTAAAAAGTTCATTTACAATTTGTTAAGAATAGACTGAAAAAGTCAGTTTCATTGTAGTTTTAGATGTAGTACATCAGAGAGGCATCTTTTGAATCTATGGCTTGAAGTTAACTACCTCATACACTTTCTTATGAAACAAATTTTTGGAAAAAGCATCACAAAAATATTTCTTAAAAATCTTCAATAATATTAGTAAATGAAAGAGCAAGGAATTTTAGCGGTTTTTTTTTTTTTTTTTTTTTTTTTTTTTTTTTTCTTATTACTTTCAAACCATTCTTTGGGATTATTAGAAACTATAATCAAAAGTTAAGCAGACAAACATGCAACCATAGGAAAATAGTTTATTTTTATTTTAATGAATCAAATCGAACTTATCGCAGCAAGATTTAAATTATCTCTTCGTGCAGTAACAATATAAGAGGAAGATTTTTGTTTTTCATACCCCGAAGAAGTGTCTAAGACTCCATGCAATTAGTATATATAAAGAATTAAAAATAATTAAATTTTTCAATGCTAGTAATATATATATATATATATATATATATATATATATATAAAGTGGAGAATCAAACGCGAAGAGACGCAAAAGGATAAATCAAGGCTTAGACATAAGAAATTTTTATTTTCATTCGATCCCCATCCATATTGAGATTTGGAAAGTTTTTTAAGCATCAATTAATAAGCAAATGATCAAGGAACTTATCTTTCTACTCAATATGTCTTCGACTATCCTTATATCATGGAGTTTTACATTAAAAACCCCAGCATTATTAATAAAGAACAGTAGATTCAAATTGTAATCAGGTAAAATACAGCGTATTCAAAAAGCCTTCTAACCAAAATAAGTTGAACGAGGATGGACTTGTGAGATGGTGCATTAGTTATATTGTGCAGGAGGCTAAAATTTTTATTTTTCAACAAATTGGACTTAACACGCCACAATTGTCCAAAATCCAATCAAAAATATCTTTGCAGTATGTCGTAGTCAGAATGGAATCTTTACGGCGAAATTCTGTTGTCTAAGCTGAACATTTTCATCATTTCGACTTGAACAAGGACGACCTGATCTCTCATCATCTTCGATCGAGTCTCTTCTAGGTTTGAATCTCAAAAACAACTCATAGAATTACCACAACACGCAGATTTAATCCTCTCGCACGTTAGTGGCCAATTTTCAAATTTGAAATAAAATTTAACATTTGTTGCTTTTCAGTTTTTTTTCCCCCGATGACAATGACGCCCATACACACTTAGCACAAATGAAAGTTGCCAAGCCGTAACCAATCAGAAATTAAAGCAACCACTTAATACGCGTAGCTGAAGGTCGTTGCTACATCATTCTTTCAAATTTGTAGAGATAGCACCATTTGTACTTTTTGAGAGCTGGTGTACTAGAACTTTTGGAACATACTGTGTACAAGCTCTAAGTATAAATAGACTCCCAGAATCGATTGAAATTGCGCAAAGAATGTGCTTACAGGCAATTGATTCAAAGAGATCTTCCATCTTGTAGTCCCTGGGAAAGACACCTTTAGACACCTGGGAAAGACACCTTTAGACACCTGGGAAAGATACTTTTCTATTGTGACAAAAGATCCCCTGGAAGTAATAATAGTGTAAAGGCGTTACTTAATGCAAGTCACACTCACAGCCCGTCACCATAATACCATGATGGCCTAGCTTCATTATTGAGAATTTAAGCCATCAAAACTCAATAAAAATTTGGTCACCATGTAATAAGTCAATTGATTATCTTTAAGCTAAATATTTATTCTTATTCAAGATTGATGAAAGTTCATATAGGTATTATGAATGATGAGTAGAAACCTTATCGCGACCTCGACCAAAGATAAAATGAGAATTCTACTTATCTAAATAACTGCATAATGTAATTCGTGTCAGGAATAAATATACTGACCCAATTCCAATATCAGCGATCAGATAATTGAATCACCTACTAGCACTAATGTTGTGTGCACAAGACTTTATTTAAACTTCATAACTTAATTCTTAAAATTTCTTAGTATTCATAATTATTGATTAAAAACCACAATATTCGCCAATGAACTGTTACCAGTCGTGTTTTGAATCGATATGATTTTCCCACATCTTATAGCAGCGAATAATTTAGCTACCTTTAATAAAATACTACCAGTAGTATTCTCCAGTCTTGCTGTGCTTAACATTAAATATTCAGCTTTCAGAGAATAAGAAAAATAATTTATGTCTCAAGCTTATTAATTTGTGAAGTTATTCAGTATCCGGTAAGCTAATATTCAAGAAAAAGCACTGATTTTCCATATTTTCTGTTCACAATTACTCATCTATTTCAGGCCTTGCATTCAGAATGTACAGGTGGTAGTGGAGGAAGTATAACAATTAAAGGTAATAAGTAAGGTAGTAAAAGTAGTGAACGAAAAATGGCTGACTAACATCAGTATTTTCAAGAAAATATGGCATTGAAATATTTTTTTAATGTGCGACATAAAAGTAAATTAATTTGATTATAGGATATTCATATATTTTCGTTTGTTATACCTAAAGCTATATTTCCAAGTAGAAACGAGAAATACTCAAAAACAAATTCAGGGTAGCATATATGAAAGGTTGGCTCAAAAAGTAATTCTATTTGCAGACAGATGGCATCATTATCGTAAATTGTTGTTACCATTCGGTGCTGCCAACTGTTAAATAGCTCCGAAATACATTTGACACTGATTCATAACTTAGTTTTCATTTAGTAGTTATTTGCTGCCAAATCACATCTGATTGCTGCTGCTTCGAGTAGTCGACGTCATTTTGCGTTGAGTCATCACCTTTGGTGAGATCTGGATTCCTCAGTATACTTCAGAAATCAAGCAAAAATCAAAATATTGGGTTGCTTCCAGTGAATCTTTTCCAAAGCATGATTATCTCATCTGGGATAATCTCATCCAGATGAGATAATCATGATATTCTCATCCATAATGAGGATGATCTCATCTGCCGGAAAAGTTATAACTAAGAATCTTTGAGGAGCGAAATGCCCATGATTACAAATACGAAAAACCAAAACTTGGACAGCTGTCTAGTGCGTCATGATGCTTATTACAAACAAATTATTTTCGATTCTACAAGCACCATATCTTGGAATTTCTTTGGACTATTGAACCATCCTTGTATTGTTTCCACGAAAATTAATAATACGTTTAATGATAAAGATTAAAACTGAATCAAAATCACTTGGAAAAGGAAATCGAGATGAGAGGGCAGTTCTTTTTTGGTCGGCACGTCCAAAACTACGATCAGAAAAATAAATAAGAGATTTCCTGTCTCAAGTACCACCACTACACAGAGTTTTATGTACACATTTAACAAGAAATATAAACTGATTCGGAACAAGTAGATGCAGGCCAGAAGATATAAATCGAAAATCCAAAGTGTCTTCTTTGGCAACGTTTCCTCAACTTGTACACAGAGATCTATAAACTAGATATGCTCAGTATCAAGTATACTTTAAAGTACATTTGATGAGGGATCAAAATTGACTATTAGAAAGACAATATTTCGGAAAAAGAGGTCAAGAAGGGAGGCCCTTGGCGACGCCGAGCGAGCGGCAACCCATAAAATCGAGGGAGGATGAGGACCCTAAGTACAAATGCCAGTCCTCAGGACGATCCATCATCATCAACAATGAATTTTGCTCCCGACTTTTTTCTCCCAGAAAGACGATGCCGCTGTGTGCATTTAGAAGAGGACTCTGCACTCTTTCTCTGGGGTCGGTGCCAAAATTGCCAACTTAAAAGGATTGCATCTCTCTTCCAACTGATTGCTTGAAAGGTACAGATTGTTCTTAAAAGAAATGACTCCAGTGCATTTCTTTTTACGCTGATTAAGAGGCCTTCCGTTCTCGTAATGTGCATCCTCGAATACCTTATGTGAAAAAGGGAGTGATGAAATGATAAAGAGTAATGTTTAGCTCAATAACACTTTTAAAAATGTCTTCGCCTAAACTCAAAGAATCTGATCGTAATTCAAGATACATTTCTGAGTAAAAAAAAGTTCCATTTTTTATGTAAATTAGTGACGTTGTAACACATCCATGCGTTTATTAAGCAGAGTAATTTTAGAATTTAATATATTTCAAAAATATATAACTTATCATTTTCACATGCTCGTAGACATGAATAATATATTTATTTATAAAATGATGCAAAATGACATGACCGTTGCAACATTTAAATTTATAAACCACTTTATCAAGTTTTTTCAATTTTGTTTAGCGGTAATTTTTTATTGTTTTACAATTTAATACCTTTTCTAAATTAGCTCATTGAGTATTTTTATATTTTGCGTATTTCTTTTCTTGGTGTCTTTAAAATTTCCGTTTGCTGGCACATTTCGTAAATTAGCGAGTGCGCCATTCGATGCGGATGCTTTTACATTCATTACTATTGAAATGTGGTTTCCTGGACACTCAAACAAAAAGTAACTCGTCAAAATTTGGATATTACGATTTTAGTTTAATAGTAAATCATCTATCTATATGTTTGTAACTCATTCAAATTCTTACTACCCGTGAATGTGTTAATAACGGGAGATAGTTATTTTTAATTTTAAAATAATGAAATTTAGATATTTTCTGAAATATTTCCCATTGAAGTTTTAATATTTCTATTCCTGAGTTGATTTGCTGAAGCACTTTATGTCTAAAAGATTTATTTTTGTTTCCCTAATATTTGATCAATTAAGTAAAAAAAATTAGATACCAAAGTTTTATATTTTTAACACCAAATGCAAAGTAACATAAAATGTAAGTCTAAAGATGTCTAAACAAGCTTTTAAACATTTTCTATGATATTTTAAGAGATAGAAAATATAAATAATATATAAAAATTCGTATCAAACACAAATGTGTGTGTGTTACATTTAAATATCTTTAGATTCGAATGATTGATTGTTTATTAATATCACACTTAATTAGAAGTTGCACTTGGGTTATTGGTGACCGACCTCGTAATTTGGAGGTCAAGTGACAAGGACGAGGTATGAGTTGGCACTTCTCTTTCCAACCTTCCACCCATGCCATAGGAAGACTTGGAGCCTCTACAGAATATGCATCAGCCCCGCTACACGGCAGGTGTTTAGTGGTATCAGGGCTCGAATCCACAACTCGACGAAAACAACGCCAGCCGAGGGTTCCCGATTGTGACCCCTAGGCTACCGTGACCACCAAATATCTTTAGTAATTATTGTGAAGTATCAGGATTGTATAAAATTTAATTAAGGTCAATAAAATAAGCGAATCTTTTGGAGCTTTTTATGATATTTCTTACGATAACGATGATTAACTAACGGATTCTGAGGATTCAGCGATTGACCAAAGCTCAATTTCTCAAACATCTGGAGTACTTTTATGATATTGATTTTCCATATGTATAGCTGAGAAAACATTCAGCTAACTTTTCATTACTCTTACTACTGTAAAAAAATATCTTGGAGCTTTGAAAAATGTGCTGGAGTCTTACGTTGGAAAAATCATTACCATATTACTGATAAGTGCTTGTTATAAAATTCCTTCCGTTTTCAAAGTGAATCTTGCTTTAGCCTTTATGTGTTGCAGATGAGGACACATATCAAGGGTGAGCATGCAGGAAGTCAATGACAGCTGTATTCTGGTTTCTCATGTAGTATATAGAACCACACCATTGTTACTTAGCATTAAATACATGAATCTAAATTTAACTTAATTTAATTAATATAATATAAGTTCTATACAACTCTGAAATATTATGTAAGGTACACATATATAAGAGAAAGAAAATACAAAATATTTATTTCAAAATTTTAATAATTAAAATAAAATATTGAAATTACATTAATGAAAAGTATAACGTTTAACGAAGACCTATTATCAAATGTTTGAAATTTTGGAAAAAATTTGATGAAAAATTGTTCGTAATCTTTGTATTAGATGATGTGTCAACTGTAAACGTCATTTCGATTTCACAAACTTCGTTTTGGAACACTGACCCACCCCTGATATACCTTGTAGATGAAAATGTTTATTTCGATTTCCTTTTATTCTTTGTGAGGTTTTTTGTTTAATTAACCTTAGAAGTATCTAAATTCGAATCATAATTCCTACGTGGCAGATTAAGAATTCAATAGTTCCTTTCATTATTCCAAATTGTACAACGAATTCGTAATTCTAAAAATAAGTCTTTAAGTCAGAAAAAAGTAATTAACTGAACAGATGTCCAGGAATTCATACAACTAAATCAATTCGCAAATATTAACTACATCGTTATCCAGATTCAATGGATCTCAAATGAAATATTGTAGATGGCTGATTTTGTATAAGAAATGTAATTACAGTCTGACCTTATTAGTAGTAGTCGGGCTCTTTGATTTCTAAACTGCGGGATAAGTGAACCCCGTGTTAAAATATCAATGCAAATTAAACCAAAAACATGAAAAAATAATTTTCAAAAAAAATTTAACAGACATTTGTTAAGATGAGTATTTTCCACTGTCTTAGCCCCTTTTCTGGGAATTTATTTATTACTATCAACTTTATGAGCAACCCATTATTTATTTTTCAACCACCCATGTGGTGCACACTCAAGAAGATTAAATTCTCAGGCAATTATTGCTCGTCCTGTCCTTTTCTAATTCGTTCTATAACATTGAAGTTTGCCTCAATCGTAAATTTTTTTTGTTTTCTTTTACACTCTTTTGATGCTATTTTTAATTATAATGGAACGTTATAAGCGATCAATTTCAATTGACTATTAAACTAAGATAAGATAATAGACGATTGACAATATGAAAACGCTTTTGCTGAGTATGTAGTGAATTGAGATTAATAGGAAAAACTCAAAAGAAAATGCTCCTTGGAGGGATGTCGAGTGAAAACGGAAGGAAATTAAGAAAACAAACAGAAAAATCCCTAGAATCAATGGAGAATGAAGACTGATATGGTTTAATAAGGTGATGGAAAAAAAGATTTTAGAGGCGTTAAAAGAAGAATATCTTTTGTAGTAACGTAAAGGTACTTATATCCAATAATGATGCTGGTGAATAAACATTGAAGTTTGATGAGTGGATTCCCACGAAGGTGATATGCCCTTAGATTTATTTTACATTAAAATCGGAGTGGATCAGTGCGTTCCTAATAGTTCGATATGAAATACCGATTCTGGGACAGTGGAGCTCTCCTGGTTTTTCTTATGGGTGCCGGTTCTGGGACAAGCAGAGTTGCGGAGCTCTGTCGTTACCTTGCAGATGGGGCTGAGAGAGAAAGGTTAAAAAGATTCGTCTTGTAAGAAGGGGTTTTTACATAATAACAATCATTATGAAGTGTCCTAAAGATTAAGATAAACTAGTAGTGATTTTTTTTTTCATTTGCTTACGCTTACGAAATAAGAGATTTTAAAAACTGCTAGGACAATTAACTCTTAATATTAATTTATATAACCAGAAACAAGACTGAATTTTATTAGATGTAATTATTATTACATATAACTAATTTCCCTTAATCATTAATTATTAAAGAAATGAATGCGTAATTTCAGATTTTTAATTTTTTCGATGTAGGAATTATATGATAAATTTATAACCATATTCTTATCAATTTGACAGGAAATGAATTTAGCAGTCTTTTTTATCCAAAGAGTTTTATTATATTCTTTCTCTCATCTCTTATATTTCTTATATATGAAAAACTGATTTAAGCTTTGAATTTTAATGATAAATATCAATTATATTTTCAATCTCGAACAATGTATGGAAACGAGATGATTATTGTTTTTGCAAATGAAAAGAATCTGCTTTTACCACAAAGTGGTTTTCTTTCTTATTTCATAGTGAATTTTATCTTCTAACATAAACATCATTACCCTATATGTCATTATTTTAGGAAACTGGGAATTCTATTATCTATAAGATTTCTAATTCTTTAAAAGTAGTTTTACACTTTTTAATACATGAATAATTAGCTATTTAGATATATTACCTTTTTTTTTTTTTACTACAAACATATTATTTTTTGAGAAATAACATTTACATAGTTTCTACACTTGTGTTATTTGTTCAGTTACATATAATAAGAGCATAATTACAATAATAGAGAGTAAGTTCATTGAGAAATTTTTCATTTGCTTATACAGATGATTATTAAATTAACATTTTTTCATACATTATTTGAATTGAAAATAAATTATAAACCTCAGTTATACTATTATATTTAAGATTATCTTTTTTGTATTTGTTTAAATTTCTCATCATCAACAATGAACCTTTCAAACCTTATTTGAAAATAATTATTTAATGCTGTGCATTCTATCTTGTATAGGATGATATGAATTTATTTACTTTAGTCTTCCGAAAACCCACATTAAATATTCCTTTCATTCACTACATTCTTCAAGACTAAAAATCTTTGTTTAACATTAAATTTTAAAAATGTTCTATTAATGTATTTATTTCTCTTTTCTAACAGCATTTTATGTATGTATTTATATCAAAACTTTATAAATTATCTGAAGTTATTCTTATATCAATTTATGATATTATTCAGTGCACAAACTGAAACAAAATTTAATACTTGGCTCCTTTTTTTTAAACTCAAATTTGCAGGATTTAATATTATTTAGTTGAATATACTTTCTTTTCTCATTTAATTTACGGAATTAACTGAATTAACATGTTCTAAAAAATTTGATTTATTTGTATAATATAAAAAAAATTAAATTATGAAATAATTACATTGATCAATAGTAAGTTTATTGATAAATTTCTTGTAACGATACTGATTTTTAATACCAAATTAAAATTCCTACATTTCTTTTCTAAAAAAAATTCATATGAAGGGTCTTTATACCCAATGAGACAGACTTTATTATTTAAATCTATCAGTTTTGTATTTATATCGATTTTTATCATCTACAATAAACTCTTCGAAACTAATATGAAAATAACTAGTTTATACTGTACATTCCAATCATGTAAATGAGAATGTGAATTTCTCTTTTTGTAATTTCTAGCACTCTTGAGCTAATTATCCAGTAATTAGATTTAATTTCAAAACATTAAATTTTTGTATTTGTCAAATAATAATTTTATTTCTTGTAATGTTACAGTTGTTACTCAAATTAGACTTTTTAAAAATTTCTTTAATTATTATTTTTTTTTTTATTTAGCCTTTCAAAAACCTTCACTAAATGTTTCTTACATTTACTTCATTCTTCAAGATTAACAATCTTGTTTAAAAATAAATTCTAGAAATACTTTGGGAATATATGTAGAATTAAAATCGGAATGTTCTGAATTGGTCTACATCTTACACCAGGTATGTTCATCTGCGAAATTTTCTCAGAAGAGGTATTTTATTTTTTGAAAAATATGTCGATTTGATAACTTAAAGGGGAAATGTTCTGATAAAAACTTATTATTATGAATAACCGAGGGGCGACATCTAAGAACACATAACAAATCCTGATTGGTTGAAAATAACTCAAAGTCTTTAAAAAGAACTATGCTTGGCTGAAAATTTTGCAGGATATGACACAATTTTTAAATATAATGCCCTGTACTTTCTACAGTTTTCGCTTTTAACCTTCGTTAGTGTTAGTTATCGAAGTTAGAAAGATTTTCTTAAGAAAAATTTTTTGGAACATGTTCTGCTTTAACATTGAGTTCAACTGCTTACGCGAATGTGATCGTTTGAATAATAGTGCCAAGAATGTGTGTTTAAATAAAAATATGGATACGTTCATGACACCCAATAATGCAAACGAACTTACCATAGACAACCTTCTGGAGCATATGATTCATCAAGGAAAATTAATATTCTTTTCAGCGAATACTTTGCAGAAATAAACACGCGCATTTCGACTTTATGCAAAAGACGATAGAGGTATTTTACATCCCCCGAAAGACGAAGTATCTACAAATCTTTAAGCGTGGAGTGCATTTCGGGGTCCGCTTTGCAATTTTCGTCCCTACGGAAACTTCGAGAGTGCATTCGTTGTTAAAAAGAATACATTCATCTTTTCAAACATTTAGATAAAGACTATTCCAGAGGAAAGATTCGTCTTTCCTATTCCTTCCAGTAAGGATACTGCTTAACAGCGAGAATTTATGCAAACTGTTTGATTCTTACGAATGTGTGCTTGAAAGTTTGAAAAATAACCTATACTCTTTATGAATACATAATACATGAACTGGATCGTCTACCTGAATATGCACTTTTTTTTAAAAAATTATGATGCAGATGATCCATGTGGGCTATACGAACTCACTGATTCTTTGAATAAGTGCCAAACAAATATATTTCTATTAATATTTTAATATTTATGAAATTGGATTTTGTTGTATGTCAAAATGAAATTGACTTAGCAAAAGTACACGAGTGCTTTAATAAATTTAAAAATAATTAAAAGATATTTTGATTTTTACTTTAAAAGGGCATTATATAACATTGACTGGCATGCAATCGCTGTCGAATTTGTCAACTTCAATAAAAATAACGCTTATATAAAGCAAATTAGTAACGAAAAATTTTATTTCTTGGAAACTGAAAAGGTCTTCGAAAATATAGATCTTTATGTAAATAATGTACATTGGATTTGTTGCTGCTTTCAGTAGAATTTTTGAATGTTTTATGTTGTTTAATAAAAGTAATTTTGATTATTTATTTTTGTGTTTATCTGAAATTATTTATGTATTATACTAGATGAAAAACTTTTAGAAAATTAGATAAAGCAGCTAAAATTTGCAGGTAAATAATTTATTAACTTTTGTTAGAGGGTTTGAGACTCGTTTCTGCTATTTTTGAAGTATACCATTTTCTGATTATAAGTTTGTTGATTGTTTTTAAAATGTTTAGTAAAAATAAATTACGTTTATTCTTAAGTTTATCTGAAACTATTTTTTGTATTTTAAAAGCTTTTTTGATTCCTTATACATTTTTTAAAAATATTAAATTTCTTACGTTTAATATTTTAATTTTTACAATTAAAAAAATTTGCTTAATTATTTTTCTAATTTTTGGTAAATAACTTCATGTTTTAAATTTTATTTTTATGTTCTACTATTAAAAATGTTTCGTATTAAAAAATTATAGTGGTATATTAACGTTTAAGTGACAACTATTCAAAATCTTATATTATAATCCTAAAATATGCAACACGTATATTACTTATAAATTCGAATAATAACACAATAAGACATACAAAAATGTAAGGTAAGATTATCATAGTTATTTAAAAGTTTCGATCAGTAGCAAAATACTTTTGCTTTACATTTTCAATCACAATAGGAAATAAAGGAAAATGAATAGAAACAGCAACAGTTGCAATAAAGGGAAAAAAAAATTAATACTCGTCAAATAAGAGCAACAACAGTTGCATTCAAGAATCTTTGGGAAATAAATTCCCAAAGATTCATTCATTCCGATTTGCATGAAAATTCTATGGTAAGTTCACAAACTTAAGTTTACCTTACTGTTCTTTTATTTAAATAATGTGTACAAATGTATATCTTCAATGTAACATGAAGAAAATATTCGGCCTTTTTTTTTGAAGAAGCCCCTCACAATTTAAAGCTTGTAAATTTAACATTTGATTAGGCTTAAATTCAATATTTAACTCAAGTTTATCCTCGATTGCTTAGTAATTATTTAACTTGTAACTTATCACTAAATAAGAAGCAAATTAAAGAATGAATATCCTCCCTCAACCGATGAAAATCGATATATAACAGGGTAAATAGCATCCAATAATGATTATACGAAATAAATTATTATGAGTGATATACTTGGCCGAATATGTATACATAAATTATACAGAAAAGGAAATATATTTTCCGAAAATGAGAAAAAATTAGCATTAAGCTTGCTGCATTTTTGTATTTTTGGGATGCTACGTTGAATTTGGGATGCTACATATATATATATTATAATATATTATTTCTTTATTATGTTTCGTCTTGATTTTAACACATATCTTGGTGACTACTTAATTTTATTAAAAAAATTCTCCATATTTTATCTTTTTAAAAAATCCAATTTAGATTTAATACATTGTTATATAACCTACTATCTGTGATGCAAAATTCACACACAGCTTATAACATTTTATAATATTTACATCTAAAAGTATCACAAATTTATTTTTACTAAAAATATTTATAAGATTGTATTTCCTACATTTCTTTTCAGATCTGTTTCGATTGAAAATTTTTGATTGCTAGAAAAAGCTTGAAAATTTTTAAAAAGAATTTTCAACAATTATAATTAAATATAGGCGCTGTGTTTTTTATTCAAAAAAAGATTTCGGAATTGTTTACAGAAATTTAAGCCACAGTCCAAATAATAAGGTTATTTTCAGGAAATGTAATAAATTTAGATTCGCATAATTCAACGAGCACATAATTACAGTGTTAATTACACGTCTTGGAGTATTTTCCCTCTCTTTTAATTTTTACCACATCTTCTTTCAAAATTTTATGCGCGGAAAATGTTTCAAAATCACTCTTATTTTCATTTATAAATCTCCTTCATAATATTTAAGTGCAATAATTCTTTTCACAAACCAGTGCTAAGTATGTATTTAAAATTATCAACGTAAACAATTTTGCGTTTCTTTTTAGGAATTTTTTTTATTTGTTACTATACACATTTCATAAATTCTCATCGTTTGAAACATTTATTTTTTCACTGAATAATATTAAAAAGACTTAGGCATCATAAAAATTAAATTTTAAGAGAGTACTAAATGTTTTATACAATCTCCAAATCAACACATTTTTTAGATAGGAAGTATCATTCCAGATTTTGAGGCATAAAATTTGTGAATCTCCCTCTTGTTTTTAGTCATTTCCACTTTTTATTATTATTTTTTTCTTTTCTACTGATTCCATAAACTCCCTTTCATTTAACGAAATTGTTTATTGCCACATGCAAAGAATGGAAGTGAATTGTATTTTCTGTTTTATGCTACTAGGAACATGCAAAGAACTCAAGTAAACTGTAATTTCTGTCTAATGGTATTAAAAATAGTTGAGCAGATAAATTAATGTTTGAATTTAACTACGTTTATTATTATTGTTGTTATTGTTATTGAACTTTTTTACTTTTAGTAATAGACGCCAAACACTACTGTAACTTTTCTCGGATTTAATTTGGAACGACAACTTAAATTTAGAGTACTGTGAAATTTCTCACGAATTATTTAATTTTATTAATTCTGACTTGAATATTTAACCTTTTTTTCTCATTAACCTAATGGCCATGGTAACCACTGGTTATGATGCTACTCAGGGTTGACCAGTTTCTGTTCAGTAGTGGACTCAAGCTTGATGTCACTGAAGACCCACCGTGTTACAAGGCTGATGCACATTAAATCTTTAAAGGTTCCAAGTCTTCCCTTTGCGTATTATGGAAATTTCGAAGGAGTTTGTGATTGATTGTTTTTATCAAAGTCATTCATAGAAACAGCACAAAGGCTACTGGCGACGGACTTCATAATTTTGAACCTCAATCAAGTGACAAGGGCATTACTTGACGCAATATCTTTATCTCCAAACTTCCATTTCACTTGAACGGTGGGACTTAGGACCTCGACCAGATTTAAGGTGCATCAGTCCCACTCCAAGGTGGGTCTTTAGTAGCCTCAGGACTTAGTAGATCCAGGAATGACGAAAGAACATCGGAAGCGAGTTCGCGACCATGACCATTAGGTTACCGCAGCCTAAAGTTTAGAGAGGGAGAAACCAGTTCAGATGTCGTCCGCGTCACTTGACCGAGGTTCCAAACGACGACTTCCATCGACAATAGCCCTCACGTTGCTTCTAAGAGCGACGTTAATAATCGAAAATTCAAAAAAGCGATTCAATTGCCGTTACTTTTCCGTGTGTATAAGCCGAGAATTCCTTGAACTTTTTCTGAGCCTAATTAAGGAAGGGAAGGGGAGAGCTTATTTACGAAACAGCTAGTTTGTAAATAAATATGGGTAATTTTCCGTTAGCCGCGCTCAAGCGATTAATTGCCAAATATCGCGCGGTTTTATCTCTTAAGTCTCTGAAGAAAATAATTATATCATTCTTTTTATGAGTATGAGTTATTTTATTATCGAAAGTGCTTATTAAGGGTCGACGTCGAAACGATACATTTGTTAGTGAAATTTACACTCTGCTGACAGAAAAGTACTCTAATGTATGCTATAAATATTGTATAATTCTTCAGATAATGCGCATAAAAATATAAATGAAAGAGGAATATTACTTTAATAATTCGTCTTACATTTTGGGTGTAGTGAATGCAACCTTTATGCAAAAAAAAATCGCATAAATACTTTAAAGTCCCTATCAGAAACTAAGGATCCGTAACTTTCATCAAAGTCGCTTTAACTCATTGGAATGTTTAAATGCATATCATCATTGTTTTCCATTTGAGCAAGAGTTTATTTCTTTTTCAAACACAAAATATTAAATCACAGAACTTTTTTTTTTCATTGCGGGTTCTATACGGGATTTGAGTTTTGGATAGATTTTTGAGAGGGAAAATAAACATCGCGATCTCGGCTTGTACATGGATAGGTTTAAATTGGAAAACGTATAATTTTTTTTTTCCTAATTAATCTATAAAATTAATATTTTACTCCACATAGTGCCTTAAATTTATTTTTCCTTATGCAAACTGACAGTCAGTAAAATCAAATAAATCAATATCAGTTGCAAAGCTGAAAACTAATTGTGATATTTAGTTTCTTAAAAAATGGCTTTACAATGTTTCTAAGACAATGATTCCGTCGGAATTAAAGCAAGAGAATGAAATTGAATGATATTTAATTACAATAATTTCAGTTTAATTTAAATAATCAGCGATTTCTTTTCCTTCAAAAGTCTAGCGATAACATTGTGTAGTTTGAAAGGAAATAAACTAGCGAGCGAAACTTAAGCAACAAATGCATTTTTCAATCTATAACTTGGAACTGTTGAAAAGGCTTTTTGCAGCGGAGAGACAACTCTGTAGAAAAGTGATGCATTACCAACTCTGTGACATCAGAGGGGAGGTCCCGATATGTGAACGCGTGGAATGGGCACTCAGAGCCAAGGCAACTTAAAAAGAAGGAGGAAGAATGCATTTCCAGACATTCCCTGCAAGTCAATGTGAAATTGTATGTTCATAATGGCGATAAAAAAAACCATTAGGAGGTCTTTATATGCGGTAGAATGATCGGCAAGTTTGAAGAGGGACATAGTTTGATGAATGTTGCTGAAAAGTTTGTAATTGGCAAAAGATCTTTTAAAGTCTTCCAAAGGTCAGGGACAGCTGTGAGAAAGGTTGGCGGAGGTCAACCGAGAAAAACAATGGCAAGAGGTGACCAATATATCGTACTGCAGCCAAAAAAAAGACCGAAACCAGACATCGGGTAACAATGTCCAGAGCTGCGAAACGACCACAGTATTGGTATCACAGTACGACTGGTATCACAGTAGATGTTTGCTTAAAAGCAGCCTATTTGCCCGTCGTCCTGAATGCTGCATACCATTAACAGCAGCCAATCGGCGGTACCGTTTACAGGGGCGTCAAAAACTCAAAAACTGGATAACTCATCAATGGAGTCACATTCTGTTTACTGTTGAAAGTCGTTTCAATCTGAGCAACGATTCTCAGAGCCATTTGATTTGGAGGTAGGTAAGGTTTGATTTTATTAACGTCGTCCAAGAAGCAACACGAGAGTTATTGGCGACGGACCAAGTAATTTTGAACCTCAGTCAAGTGATGAGGATGACACCTGAACAGGCATCCCCTCTCCTAACTTCCACACCACACCAACGGGAGAACTTTGGGCCCCAACAGATTTAACGTGCATTGACCCCGGCTACGCGACGGGTCTTTAGTGGCATCAAGGCTCGAACCCACGTCTCAATGAAACTTTGTGCCTTAACCACTAGGCTACCGCTGCCAAGGGACACGGTTTTATCCCACCAACATCAACAAAAGAGACAGTTGGGGTGCGCTTGGAGAGATTGTGTGGAGAGGTATTATGTTGAATGGACGAAAGGAATGCCATATTTTTGACAGTGACTCACTTACCGGACATCATTACAATGATAAATTATCCTCCCACACGCACATCTTTTCCGAGATGTCATCGGTCCACACTTTATTTTTGTGGAAGACAAATCATGTCCGCTCAGAACCTATGCTGCTGAGGAGCTTCTGAAAAGGGAGAATATCTGCAAAATGGATTGCCCAGAGTGCTCTCATTATTAAATTCCATCGAACATAAATGGGATGCTTTGAAGAGACGCCTGGCAGCAAAATCGTAACCTCCGGAGAGCACCCGAGACCTGAAACTGATGCTCCTTGAAAAATGGTAACTTTTTTCTCTGGAACTGCTGGATAATATGGTATCGAGTATGAACAGACGGTCTCATGCAACCATTGCAGTTAAGGAAGGTCATATTCCTTGCTAAGGAATTTTGGTTTGTTGTTTTTCCTCATGGCCTGATAATGTTTTTTTACTAACGCCATTCTGTCAATAAAGCCTTTTTTCTGCTTTATTCCATAATGTATCCTTATAAATCATTTTTTGACTTCTATGCCTTCATCGAACATCAAATGCTGCATTGTGTCTTTGCAGTGTGAATTTGATGTCACCCAGTCAATTTTTTTCGGAATTACGGCACAATCTGAAAAGTTGCTTTAGATTTGCACGCTAGTTAATTTCTCTCTTGGAAATATGTTAAGGGAGAATTACGAACAAAATACAAAACACAATAATATAATATTTATTTACAAATTTCTCTCATTTTCTTTGACCTCTACATTTATATTGAAATAACCCCTTTGCAAGGTTTTCAAGATAAAGTGGATAGTACTGGTAATAGATCCACGGAGCGTTTTCAGTATAAATTTCAAAGTTAACGAATAGCTGATTCTATTACTAGGGAAAAGAAGCTAAGAAGAAGCTATAACGATGAACTGAGCAAGATTTGTCGAATCGCCTTTCCTGTGGATAAAATTATCATGATTTGTATGACTACCCAAGAAAGCCTTACAAAACGACTACATTCTCTAATGGTTGTAATAACTGCATGCAATTTTATTTACATAATTATTATGATAAATTCAATTACTTATGTTAAGAAACTAACGTAGTATAACAATTAACTTGTTAATCATATTGTAAGGTAAATGTAAACCAAGTAAAACAAAAAAAAAGGGAAGAAAACCCGCTAGTTTACCTGATACTTGAATAAAGTATATTTCTGGAATCCTAATTTTCATAAAGGGTCATCACATTTGGTGGATAGATTTATACCATCGTCAGAGGGTAGAGATAAACATTATATATAGGCTCTATTACTTTTTTACTAACCAAAAAAATTAGAATATCTAAAATAAATTTAAATGTGTGCAAAGATTGGACGTTCTCTGATTCCGATCATATGAGCCAAATGTCTAACGGCGCAAAAAGCAAATCTTCATTGTTGCCACTTGTTCGTTAGTAATTGCAATCAAAAATGTATTCAATGAATTTTTTATTGTTGCCACAAATATTATGAGTTAGGAATATATTTCACATTAAGATCCTTAAGATGCATAACCAAAGGTTGTATTCATTCATTTAAATTATTCCAGAATAATGCATTTTGTATTAAAAGAGAAATAAACGCAACACCCTTTGATAAGAATGAAAAGCCAGAATGAGCTCAAAAAAAGAATAATTCTAACAATGATACATATTTACACACAATTTTGAGGAAAGTCAGAAGATATCCAAATCGGAATTTTTTCAATACGGCACATCTACAGATTCAGTTGGGACTTGAATTCATAAAGATTAGATCTCCTTTTGAGAATTAGAACTGATCATTCCAACATTATATCTGTTCTACTATTTCTCATTGTATGTGTTTTCTTTTTTTAATGGTCTATTCAACGTATCACTAAGTAAAGAATTAGGGCAACTTGAATCAACAGAATATGAATTTGACATTTTTTTTAACATTCGTTTCATTTCAAACAGAAATGAAGTTCTGATCATAAACATAATACAGTTTTATTTAATTTTTAGTACCCCTTTTGCTTAGGAGTAAAAATAAATTTATCAAAAAAAATAAGACATTAGTCTAATTATATTCATATTACACCATTAGCTTTAGCATTAGTCCTATTTCCAACAAACAAAAGATGTTTGGCAAAATTTTTAATTTAAAAGAGAAATTCTGAAGCTAAAACTAAAATTCCTTTAAAAACTTTAAGAGAAAAGATAATACTAATGACACGTGTTTTCCATTTCTTAAACTTCTTTACAGCCATCGCGATTTCAATTTGCAATAAGAGTATTACCTTATATTACACCATTAGGTTCCTTACATAGAAATACATCATGAATAAATTTTCTGAATATAGCGTTTTTAAGTATACACTCTACTTCAACTAAAATAGCCGCAAATTGAATGTGATAGATTAACAATTTCTCAAAACCTCTGCAGTCCTCCCGTATTTGTAAATCCTCGAATTTTCCGTTTCCGCCAGCAAGAAAGAAAACCTGCAACCCTCCAGAGATGTGAAGAAGAAGCAGAACCATGCCAAAAGTAATTTCTAAACGCACCCCGCAGCGAAACCACGGACTAAACTCGGGGGAGTTTGCATCATATTTTTTTTTTCTCTCTCTCTCTCGTCTCCGGCGTGAGAAATCTTTTTTGTGGCACTTTTAGAGCGTAAAGCCCCGAAGTGTTTTTTCCTCCATTTTTTTTCGTTCTTTCCCTTCCAAGAGTTTTTCATATTCTGACGTTGCGCAGAACAGACACTGGAAAGGGGGGAGAGGGAGAAAGAGAGAAGATAGTCTCTGAGAAGAGACCGAAGCGAATTGGCGTGTTTTCAGAAGGGGGAGGGGGTCTCCAGGGGATGGTCTGACGGACAATGAAGGGGGGGGGCGCTGCTGCCGATAGAGACTAGGAGTAATTCGTCATGGTAACCATCCCGGCACTTCCTCTGCGATTACAAACACACGCCGGCGATGGATGACATAAAATAGCTGTTAGATATGAAGGGATGCTGCTACTTTTTTTTTTCTTTTTCCATATTATATTTTATTCTCCTTTCAGAGAATGAAAAAAAGTATAGAAATAAAGGTTTTATTTACGCAGTGGAGTGCTTTACAAGTACCGAATAAATGGCGTTTCGAATCCATGGGACGGGGAAACGATTTCAATCTTTATCAGATATAGTCCCATAGTCTGATTCGGTTTGGTTGAATCAACAATATATTAGAGTTCTACCAACTTCCAAGCCCTTGTTGGGTGAGCGCGTTCTCTTTTGGTCTCTGTTTGTAAATATACAGATATGTTCTTTTATCTTCTCGTTGTCGTTACATTTTTGTTCAATAAATAGAAACTTTTTTTTGTTTTTTAATCATTGTTTATTTTTGTACCACCTCCTTATGTGCCAAATAAAGAGTTGTCTACCTTTGGCACACCCGAGATTATAAGAATTTATCTGCTTTAATTGTTTATTTTGCTTCATAAATATTTAGGTATTTAATCTTTAAATTCTTTATGTAAAACTTCTCTCTGTGTGTAAAAACTTCATCTTCATTCATAAACTTATTTCTGTAAGCTCCGTTTTTGATTTGAATAATCATACAATGTTTTCTTCGCGATTGTCAAAATATAATCCCTCGGGGCGCCGCCCCCCATCTTGAAAGAAGTCTGTGTACATCACTGCTCAAAATAGTGTTCGAGCAATTTAAAGTATAGATCCTTGCAGGAGGTATAAGGCTCAATTACAAAATTTATTGTGAAATTATACAAACACTGACTTCTTTGTGAATGTTTTCTGTATGATACTTTATTTAATTATTTAATATTTTTATTAAATTTAAAAACCATTTTTGATTGTAAAGATATTATCGATACAACTCCCCTGAATTTGGAGTAAGAGATCTCGAATATCCTACAGATAATTCCATTGTTAGGTCTTTTTTAACATGGTCCAGTGCTAAATTCTTTCATAAAATCTATCGTATAATATAATAAATTAAATTTTTAAAAAAAAATTATCGCGGGCGAAGAATATAGTTTGTTTGATGGCAAAATCTCCTTTTTGCATTTTTTGCTGATTTTAAATTTTTGTAACTTTAATAATTTCGTACATTTAAAATAACAAAGATACATTTGTGTGAAATCACGTTTCTCTTTTTGACTCGCCCCTAATTTCAACGACCTCGTCTTGTCTTGGTTATTAATATCTGAACAACATTAATACTAATTTGATGAATTAAACGAATTTTAGTTAGAAACGTAGTGACGCTATAAAAATTAGCAAATATCTTTATTCAGTTTATTCTCCTGGAGTAAGTGAAGAGTTTACTTAACCAGATATTATAATAGAGAATTCTACTTATTTTAATAGCTTCAAGCAGTAAGACTACATTAATTAGATCCAATACCAGTAAATTTATAGTGACGGAATCTGTGTTAATTATACACTCTCAGTATATAGCTTCACTGGTGCTAAAATCAATATAGTGTTCCTATGAATCTCTTCAATTTCTTTATCTCCCTTATCCTATTTATTTCGCTTCTCATATAGTAAAGCTAGTTTGCATGTGTCACAGTTCTTTCATAAGACGCAATTCTCAAATCAGACAACGTAATAAAGAAGGGGCAGATGTTAATTAAAGGAAAATGAGCGTGGGTGCCGGTTTTACTCGTTGCAAAATACTTTGCAATAGTTTATCTAAAACTATTACTTTGACTTATAAAGAAATATGTTAGATTTTGAGTTCTTTTGAATAAAAAAAATTACTAATTTATAAATTTCATTCTCTTTTGCATACCTTTCATGAGTTGAATACAAGGGTAAACCATTTTCATTGGAAACAAATGCTTCTGAATTAGTTTTAGTTCCACTTTGCCTCTTATTTGTAAAATGAAAGACACACGCCACTTCTCAGTAAAAATGCTAGATACACGTACGTGCATAAAATAAAATAACGTGAGCATACGAGAATGCTAACGTGAGAATGCCCATATATATTGTTACATTGAACATTCAATGACTTAATGAAAAATATAATACGGTAATATATGAATTTTTTCCTTAACTAATTCAATACTAATAAGCAAAGTTAAAATATTCTAATCAACAATAAAGAATAAATATGTGTAATATAAAAAAAATATTTAAGACTTTATTTCTCACACACAAATACATGTTAATTTAAAAACCAGCTGTCTTAAAAAATAACATTGAGTGGCGGTGATATGTGCAGCTAAAATTATTGAAATTTAGTGGAAAAAATAAAGAGAGAAAGAGAATAAGAAATAAGAGAGAGAAAATTTAGGGGGGGGGGAGTGAAAATATATATACTAATATATAGTTATTAGTCATTATAATATTAAAATTATTTGATATTCCCTCACAATCTGAAATATCTTCAATGAGATTTGGATTCCCTCTGAGGCTTAAACTAACTTCAAATAAATTTAGAAAACCATCCTATTGCATCTCACAACAAAAAGCAAGCTTAAAATTTTAACGAAATCTTTTTAATTTCTTTCTGATTTTTATCCTGTTAATTCAATATTTTTTCGTTTTTTTTCTTTTTTTTTTTTTTTTTTTTTCATTTCAATTTTTAAGAAATGACCCATCCGCTTCTTCCCGCTTGGAATATTTAAATAATATTTTGAGCCTAGACTTCTTTATAAACATATTATGGGCCAATTTTTAAATAGAAATACTATTATAATACCACAAGTCTTACGAAAAAGAAGGGGATATCAAATAGTTTGTCTTATAATTTTACCAAAACTGAGCATAACGGTCATTAATACAAAATGCAAGTTTCGATTTAAGCTATAAATTCATTTTATAATACTACTTAATGACATTTTTAAAATGGATTTATTATAAATTTAATTATTATAAATATTTTGTCACATAATTTTGTTAACCTCTACAAAGCATACATATGCATACGATTATTTATTAAAATGAAAATAAAATCTAAAAGGGGTGGAGACATTGAATTTACTCTTATTGATTTAAAATTTTAAATATTCCGTCAATAGCAAGAAATTTTTAGCTTCTTTAATTTCAGGTTAATCCCGAATCATATTTTGTTTGTGAAAAAAAGGCTATCTAAAATGCTTTCCAAAACTTGCAAAAATATAAGAATGATTAACATATTCAAAATAATTAATTTTTAATTCACATAATTTTTTTCAGAAAAACTAATCATATATGAAATATTTTAGAGAATTAATTAAATTACCAGCTTTATCGTTTTAAGTTTTTTCTGAAGTTCCTAGTGTGAAAGTGAGTTTGGGTTTTGTCAGCCTTCCATTGGCTGCGATAATCTGATTACGAGAAGGATTATTCACTCTTCACGTCAGCGCGTGATTGGTTGACGAACGAGAGTAGGTCCTTCTTACCCGTTAGATCTCACTATCTCTACGTTAAACTAGATTCTTGACCTCCTGTTTCTATTAGTATGACTGTAATTTTATTGTAATTACTTTTGAAAGGACAGGTAAACAAAATGTAGTCGGAATTATTTCGAAATGTTTTCTCCTTTTGTTTGTACCAATCTCAAAAGTAAATAAGACTTTTACAAATAAATTATTCAGATTTCCAGTAAATGAAAATACTGTTTTAGCTATTCTCAAACTGCGATCAGCGTACCTCTGGGGGTACGCGAAGATGTTCTATGTGGTATTATGAGAGTAGCTTAAAAATAATAAGCAGAAATCAACGAACAAATTCATGTGTATGTAATTTACGAATATTTTAAGTTCGGGTACGTTCGATATTTGTTGCTAAACAAGAAGTACGACGACCTGAAAGTTTGAGCACTGTTGTTCTATACCATTCAGCATAAGTGTGAGGGAAATGCAAATGCAAATTTTAAGAATAATTTAATATTTCTTACAAATGTAGCGATACGTTTGGAACAAATTCATTTATATATAATGAAGGAATATTTTAATTGGGGGAGGGGTGCGAACTTTTATTCTATTCCATTTAGCACAAATGTAAGAATGCAATACAAATGTAATTTTTAGCATAATTTATATTTAAAAAAAAACGTTTTGCATATTACGTGAGTAAAATTAAATATACTTTGTCAAAATACTTGAGTTCCATTGTTAGTGATGTAACCTATATACAATCAAAGAGGAGAAATTTTTGAATGCATCTATACTTAATGAATTATTCTCAGCAGGAAAATTTAACTTTTACATTTTATGAATACTACTTGCATTCAATTATATTTTAAGAATATATGTAATATTCTCGATTAATTGGTTTTGATGTATGCGACTTAAGCCTGTCTTTAAGAAATGGCATATTCATTTATTTTGTAACAATGCGCAAGATGTGATTTACGGGTTGTATATTATATTTAAAAATATTTAATTACCTTAAAATGTTTATTGATCCCTTATGTTCCTTTATTCAGTATTTATTTCTTACAAAAATTACTAAATAAAAAAATTTATGTATTATTATTATTGAACATTTAGTTAATTGATAATAAAATTAAAAAAACACCCATGTATGTTTATTTTAATATTAAATGATTATTATTTAACCTCCTTTTTTGTATTAGTTAATTAAATAACCAGTTGATGAATTTTATATTATCGATATGGCTCATTTCACATCTCTTGTATCTTTAAGTTCCAGAATGCCCAATAGATGGAATAATAATAATAACAATAATTGAAAAACATAAATTATAAACTATATTTTCTTCTCTGTTCCGAAAGTTACAAACATAAAAGTTTTGCAACTTCATAATTTTTTCAAAGTGATCTAATGATACATTTTTTTAAAACACTTCTCCACAAAGGATTAGATCAATAATTTAAGTTTAACTCTCACAGAGTAATTAACTTTCTAGATTAATTTCTAGTAATTAATTTTCTTTCTTATTGAAGGATTATTAATATCCTAATTTAATTCATACTTTAATACAAGTGTTTCATTCCATGTGCTGCTTTCTCTCCAAAATATAATGCACAAGCATGGACATGTGAGACGGTGCATTATTGTACAAAAGGTACCACTTTCCATTGTCCAACAAATCGAGCCTCACTACCACATTGGTTCCAAAAGCCGATCCAAAACATCTTTGTAGAATACCCCAGTCACAGTGGAACCTTGACGACGAGATTATGTTTCCCACGAGCTCAATGTTTTCATCATTTCGACTCGAACATGGACGACCTGATCTCTCCTCGTCTTCGTTCGAGTCTCTTCCGGCTTTAAACCTCGAAAACAACTCAAATACTCTGGGATGACTCATAACATCACAGTCACATTCAGATTTAATAACTTCGTATGTTTTTATTGTAGAGTTTTTTCAATTTAAAACAAAATTTGATTTTCGATGGTAGCTCGATTTTCTTATGACAGTAACTTACACACACGCTTTACGCAAAGGATTGCTGCCAAGTCGGAACTAGCCAAAAATGAATGCAACTTGATAAGCGTAGCTGAAGGTCGTTACTACTTCATCTGGATGGTGGTCTCATAGAGATAGCGGAATTTGTACTTTTTACGAGAAGGTATTCTGAAAATTTTTGAATACATTGTGTAATTCAAGCCTTACGACACCCCTAAGTATAATGTAATGTAGGCTCGGCTGCAAAGATATTCATTCGTTGGGTGTCTCACGCCACCGTTGTAAAATACATGGCCTGTGGACCGCGAATTTGTAGAATTTGTTTCATATAGATTCCAATAAATAAATCTCTAAACTTCAAATCTAAGCGGAGAAGTTTTAAACTAAGCACTTGTAAAGTAATTTAATATTTATATAGAAATTATAACTACAAAGAAGCTTGATTATAAATGATGGAGGGGGGAGAGTATACCAACTTCAGAGTATTTTTCAACACATGGCTTTCCATTTTTTTTTATCAAAAAAAAAATTCAACTTGTGCTGCTTTTCTATAATTGCCTTATTTTTCTGATTTTGACATGATACGCTTAAAATATATGAAAATGAAATAAATTTTTAAATAATATTTTGAGAGAAATATAACTACTGTTGCAATAAAATACAAATAAGATAAAATAAATCTTTACATATTAATATTTACAGACAATACATCGAGATTTTTTTACGATAATCTTACTAAAGAAAATTTGAATTTCGCTCGACGTTCTTTCTGATAGCTTTAATCAACTCGGATGTACTTTCCTTTCGCCGCCTTCCATATTTCCCGAACGAGCCTATTTTTACTTCTTTATTATAATGAAAGCTTCCGACTGTCACTTTCTATCCGACACATGGTCAGCCAACCAATTCGCCACGTAACTTTGAGCCACTGTCAGATGACAAGGTCGATTCTTGAGTTGTCATCCCAATCTCTTGATCCACGCCACGCCATTATGAGCACCGATAGATTTAATGTGCATCAACTCAAACACTTTTCATGATTGATTTTTAAAGTAATTAAGACTCAAACATGCATCGTAATCGCATTGAGGCTCCAAGTTTTCCCTATGGCATGGTGTGGATGCTTGGAAAGGGAAGTGCAGCTCATGTATCATCCGTTACTTGACCGAGATTCAAAAATTTAAAATCTGTTACCAAATGCTCTCGTGTTACTTCTGAATGCGACATTAATAAACAATTAATCAATCAAACATGTGTCTCGATTAAGACATCGTGGGCAATGAGTTGTCCCATGTCCTGATCATTCATGTGCTATTCATTTTAATTATGGTCGGCCTAAATGTCTAAATATTATTAGTTCAAAGTAAAACTCGCTTTTAACTATATATCATTAAAATACCTAACCGCTATTTACCAGATGTTTAGACTTCGTAATGATTATTATTAGTTTATTTAATTCCCCATACTCTTTCCCTTCAAAAAGATCATTAATGAGTTAAATGACCAATTTTAAAGCGCAAGAATTCTGAAGCAGCTTCTTCAACAAAATTAAAATTAAAAAAATAATAATAATTCTTTTCGACCGTCTCATTACGCGAAGAAAGGCCTCCAAAGACAATGCCCCGCATTCAAGAAGTCCGTTGAAGAATTCTCGAATCATTTACACCGCATTCACAATGAAGCTCTTCCCTGTGATTAGGCGAGCCAGTTCACTTTCGTTTCGTCCCGTCATTACTCAACTGAATTATAGAGTCATGGAGACTGCTGCATGTTATTTCATTTGTTCCGAGAGCCGCGATGGACCCGATAGCATTGTACGATGTGAGAGCGAATCGCGGTGAAGTGTCGCATCTGTCTCTAAGCGCTAATGGTCCATGGCACGGAAAGGTACGGAACCAATTTTCCAGTTTTGTTTTCTTCCACTCGCTCTAACTCGGTGCTTTTTCTGACACGCAGGTTGCGAAGAAAGGTCTCTGCTCGACCAAGGTGTTAAGAAACAAACCTCAACACACACGAAAGTGGTGAGGCTTGTTTTTATTACGTCATTTTGTTATGATTCCATTTGGTTCTATCGATTCCATTCCCCAAAGATTCGCGAAAAGTCTCAATCTGTTCTGCTGTTCATTCCCAAAGGCTTATGCAAATACATGAAGCCTGAGATTAGCTACGTCTTTCAGTTTTCCTTCATAAGCTTCCTCTCTTAGTCAATAAAGAGGTAGACATTACAGAAAAGACTAATTGAATTAATACCGCTTTTAGGAAATATTGGGATTCAGGTTTACAGAGGCGCTGACTTTGCTGACATTATATCTAGGGGATATCTTTGCTTGTGCCATCCAGAATTTAGAATGTTCTCTCAGGTCCAATTTTCTTATGATTTTATTCTGTTTTATCGATTCGACTTCTTTCAGCCAGGCCAGTTTCTATCCAAAAGGTTTATATAGAGATGAAAGCTCCGAAACTCACAGCTTCGGCCAATTTTCCACAGTAAGCTTTCTCTCAAGCAGAAGCAGCGATCACAGGAGACACTAATTATTTAGATTCAGTTATTATTAATAATAACAATAGTAATTAGTTTGTAGGGTCATTATGAGGACAAACTTGATGATGAGGCCAAAACTTGGGCTGGTACCCCTTCTCCAAGCTTTTACACTACGCCAATGACAGGACTTAGAGCCTCGAAAAATTTAATGCGTATCAATTTCAATACATAATTAATCTCTAATTGAATTAGGTCTTTAAAAACACTCGCCTCGAGTTAGAATCCATGACCACTCTGCTACCGTGGCTGCATTTCCAGCTGGAAGATATCTTCTTTTACTAATTGACCAAACGAAATAGTCCTCATACATTCGATTACGATTCAATCAAGTTTACGGGATCCCATCAGATATAATTGAGTAATAATGACGTTGGTATTGAAATGTTGAGTCTAATTTTAAATTTAATATCGACTGAATGGTTGTCGCAACTTGTGTATCTTATTTCCCCCGGTTATATTTAGTTGCTTTTGCTTCCCTGAAAGGAAAATTCATTTTAATTATCCTTCTAGAGTTGAAATTCAAAAAAAAGTTTGATGAAGTGAAAAAAAATTAAATTGTTAGTCTGATTTCCTTGTGAATCTCTGTTGTGATCTTTTGAGAATTCTTTTCAAATGAATCAATAGAATATGTGGCAACTCTACAAAGTAATTCAGAAAAAGTCTATTTAAATTCTTGAGTATTGCATGCATTCTTTGATTACTATAAAATTCACTTTAGGTGGGTATTTACAGAACGCTCAGCTTTTTTCCTTCTTTTCACCCTTCATATTCCAACTCATGCTTCTTTAAGCAACGTAATTGTAATAAAAATAAAAGTCTTTTCCCTGTTTTAGCAGAATCAAACTACCAAAAAAATATATCCTGATACACTTTAAGAGAAGGTGAATTTTTTCATATACTACTTAACACTGAGTTCAGAAAGTATCTGACCATAATGATTCATGCGTGAATAAATAAAGCTCGGAAGGAGTGGTTTGGTACACGTATATTTGGTGATCCTAATGCACATATACAAATTTCTTCCTTGCTTTCTGAAGATGTCAATCGCCAGTAGACCACCGACAAGTAAGAAAGTGTAAAGAAGTGCCATCGGGTTTTCGTTTTTAACGAAATGACAGAAAAATTTGAATAACGCTATAACTTGAATATTGAGACGATATTCAAATGGATGCGAAACAAAAACCAACCAACGAACCAAGTGGAAAAAGACCCAGTCCAGAGAGACATTGACGAATGACCAGGTCAAAAGATGCACTGCAGCACTGCTTTCAACAATGGCAGAATCGATGGAAGAAGTGCAGCTCTAGGGGATTACTCTAAGGAAATTCGTGTAAGGCTGCTGCATTTGAATATTTCTATGAATAAAGATCGGTACACAGTTATGTATTCACAAAAATCGCTAATCTATGGATGGGAGAATGGTTCTAAGAATCAAAACTCCTCTAAGCAATTACAGAAAATAATCAAACACATGGAACTTTCACACTTTTTTCCATTAATATATTACAAGCAAAAATCTAAACCTAATTCATTCCCCTACAAAAGAAAAAAATCTTAGTGCATCACCGACGTGCATAGTTTTGAAATAAAATGTCTAGAAACATTGCTTCATGAACGGTAAGACTTCTTTATGTCATGTATAAATATGAATACTTATTTCTATCGTTAACAATCAAGGAGAGAAAGAGAGAGAGAATCATCTTTGTTATATATAGTATATTACTTATATATTATCTAAAGACAATTTGAGCACATTAAGTTTTTTAAATGCAAGAGGGTTCATTCAAATAATCTTCACTAAAAAAAATTGGGTTTTTTTTTCAGTAATTGATTTTTCTTAACAAAGTTGCATAATTTTGAAAGTTATTACTCAATGCTTTATCACTCAAATAAAATCGACTCCTCCTCCCCCCCAAGATTTTAGTTCAAATTGCTTGCTTGGTAAAATAAAAAATATATAATAATACTCTTTTAGAATATAGTCTTATTGAATTCTTTATAGAAGTTGTAGATTATATATTATTTTACATATAAAATATACATTAATAAAGAATTTATACATACGTTACAGAATTTTTTAGAATTTAGTGCTATAATGAAACTTATTGGTTTGTATAATCTGTAAGGCTAACATAGTTAATGTCTAGTGTCACTGCACAATTTAGGAGTTGACAATACAGCTTAATGAGCATCTACATAGCTTGATTACAAGTAATTTCAATCATGCATTGTTTTTCGAGAATAAGATCTCGCACTTTAAGCATATATTTAAAGTTTCTTCTCATAGGAAAAAATATACTTAGACATATTTCTTATTACAATTTCACTTGTGGTTCTTATTTCATGAATTCTGTTTACATTAATCACTTACTTATCTCCTAAAATGTACTGGTTTCACAAGATGTATTTAATGCTTTGGTTATGCACACACACACATATATATATATATAATATATATATATATGAAATTAAACGACTCGAAGTTTAAGAGGGGATAAAAATATCATGTAAAAACATGTTTTACACATATCTTTTACATACTTTAAAATTTCATCGATTTCTGTATATAATACATACTATTAAATTAAATCGTTTATTTCATCAGGGGAAAGAACTAAAACAATTAGATATAAATACATTTGATATTATTATCTTGCTCTCGTGATACATCTAATTTTATTTGTTCTCACTTAAAATCTGTCTTGCAGAAAACGAAGGCACCGTTTTGGAAAACTACTTTTTTTCCTGGCATTTTTGTGTATTTTATTCGTTGAATGCATAACATCGTGCTCCCTTCGCATAAGAAAAAGTTTCTTTAAAAATTTCCATAATAAAAAAAAAGAAACTTTTTCTTTGTTTTGCAGAGAATATGAAGATATAGAAGTTCAATTCTGGAGCATTTCTTTTGTAATTACTTTCCTGGAAAGTGTCCCGTTCCTTTCACTTTTTCATTTCCTAATTTGGATATATATAATCACAAAGAGGAATTTTTTTTAAAAAAAAGAGTATTAGTGAAAGAGATTTTAGTCTGATACATTAAACGTCTATTGAGACTATAGTCTGAATAGACGTTTATTTAAAATATAATTGCTATTACTTATGTTATGTACTTAAAAAATAAAACAGCGCTGCTACGACCAATTTTCACATTCGCAAATACATCATCCCCCCAATAAAATGAAAAAAGAGTACCAGGTATCTCTCCTCTTTTTCAAGGCCAGAAGCACGTTTCACTGTCCATCTCCTCATCACATTCTAACCGAAGTTGACTTTAGAAAAACAACACGGGGTGGAAAACGACCCCAAAAACGTGATCCATTGTCGAGCCGGCCATTTGGGTCACTTTTTATTAATGATCTTTTCCAACAACCTCCGGGGCTTTTCCCCACCCTCCATTCTGGTGGGAACTCCCACTCCTAGGGGACACCTGAGTGTACCTGGAGCACCCCTTGCTACACCCCCTCTTTCTGCAAAGTAAGACAGCTGTAGGGCTGAGGGACATGTATAATAAATCGGATATCTATAATGTAAGGCGCCATTCTAAATAGGTCGCACTCTGTCTAGATCCGTGCACATGCACTTGATAATATTTCGTGTTTCTTTCACTATAGGTGACCGTGTAATTCGATAGGTACCCTTTTTTTTTTTTTTTTTTCTTTTATCGACATAGGAGTTACTATTCTGTATTCGTAAAACTGTATAGGGAAAAAATGGGTGACAGGTTGAACGATTGATACAATGGGTGGTGATGTAAAGATATATGCACAAAATCCTTCAAAGTTGTGATTTATTTTGTATACAAAGAAGTAGAATATAAGTTCTTTTTCCCCTCAAAAAGCGAAAAAATAACAGAGTAAAAATTATGGAAAAATATTTTTGGGAAAAAAATTTTGATAGTTGGAGAATGTTTTTTAAAATATTAAATTAAGATTACTATAACAGTTTAAATATGCAGAAAAAAAAAGTGCCAAGTTGTTAGAGAAGAATATTCTATTGGAATTTTTCGTTGAAAAATGCATCTGCAAAATAGTAATTTAATTTGTATATAAGGAAATAGAATATGCTTTTCTCCTCAAAAAGGGAGAAAATAATTAAAAGTATGCAAAAATATTTTTGGAGAACAATTTTGGAAGTCGGAGGGTGTTTTCAAAATATCAAGTAAAGATTACTATTGCATTTTAAATAGATTGCCGTGAAAATAATGCTATAGTTTTTTTTTTTAAGGAATGTTCTCATTGGAATTTTCTTTCTAAAAATATGCTTGGAGGATACTCTAGTAGAACTTTAACTTTTACAACTCCAAAATCATTATTTGAAGCATAAAAATATACATTTAATAAAAAAAAAATTTATATAAAGGAGAAAATTCTAAATATTTTGTATTTTAATTGGGGTAAAAATGTATTTACAGAATAATCAAATTTCATTGGATTATTCTGTAAATTAATTAGGAATTTCATTAGCAATGACACACGGCCTTATCCTTCATTATATATCGATGTATATATAAAAGGATAAGGCCACTGCTTACTGTATCAATACTTTTACTACATTAATATTTTAACTTCCACACAACAAATAAAATCCTACTATCCTTCACTTTTTTATTTCATTAAATTCACAAATGTTAAACAATATCATCGGAATCTTTGAATCTGTCGCGTAATGACAATATATATATATATATATATATATATATATATATATATATATATACATACATGTCTGGAAACATTCAAAAATAAGCAAGAATTCGCCTCAGATTATTCCCTTCAGGGACTTGCCTCCTTTAGGTAAGTACGGCCTTATTTTCACCAGAGGTACCCTAGTGAACTTTTCCCTTTCCCGTTGTGTTAACTATAATAGGTAAACACAGGTGATACGTTCAGGGGAACCCTAGCGATTCTTCTCTATTTTTGACCCTTCTTCTTGTCATCCATTTTTTTCCTTTTCTTCTCTTTTTTTTTTTTTTGATTTTTCAAACGTATAGATAGTCGCACCTTATTTAGCGCAGCATAGTCGTGTCTGGCTGCATTAAACTCCATATGATTAAAATCTGAAACCAGACATTTAGACGAGATCTTACAACATACTTTTTAACTGAGCGTAAAGGTCATATTTGTAAAATCATTATAAAGGCCTTTTAAAGAACTTCAATTTTTTTCCCATTGGCTTATGCTGTTTAAATAACGGCAGTAATTTTACAAAACAACTATATTATTTTTAACATTATTTAGGTATAATTTACCTCAAAATAGCACTGAAACCATCTACGATAAATTATTATCCACTGTGACTATATCTATAAAACTAAAATAATCTATTCAAAGAGCTTCTTTTAAGGTTTACCTTTCACATATTAAGAAATAGGACACAAAATTTGAAGCATTTTTTTTTCAGATATAAGAGCTCTCCAACATTAACCCAATTCGTTTGCTGTATAATATGTATTCTCATACAACAGAAATTAGAAAAAAAATCCGGTAAGTATATTGTTATTCATTTTAAAGTAAGACGACAGTTCAATAAAGCACACTATTTTTGAAATTAATAGGGAGACATTATCAACCAAACCAAAGTAATCTATCCAAAGAGCTTCGTTTAAGGTTGTCTTTATATATTAAAAAGTTGGGCCCAAATTTGGAGTATTTTTTCAGATGTAACAACACTCCAATTTTTGACATATTTATATTCGTGTATATATAACTCTATATATTCTTGTACAGTAGGGGAAAATATCAGAAAAATTTCAATAAATACATTTTTTCTCAATTAAATGTCAGATGGACTTTAAGAATGTAATGCTAAACTGTAAAATATAAAATAGAGTGTGTAAATCTTATTCAATAAAAATAGGAATAATTAAAATATAGATGAATCGTACAATACAATATAATTCTCTTTGTCAAATATTTTATAGTGGAGTATCTTATCTGAAAAAAGATTTTTGTTATCCAAGTCAGTCTAGTTTAGTATACGAGTGATATCCGGTGTATAAATTTGGTTATTATTATTAATCATATTTCCCACATCCTAAAAATTGGCTTCATCTTATACCAAAGAGTTCATTTTCAAACTCGTAACACGTTTTCACATAGATAAATATCCATATTCTCGTATAAATTCGAGATATTAATAGAACATACTAATTATACATCCGTTTATCATACTATATTTTTAAAATTTAGAAACAATCCGTAAGATGGAGTGACGTGAATACGAATGATCTAAGAACGTTGGTATTCACAGTATTATAATGTGTGTCTGAATAACATCACGAAAATTTATACGAAAATTTGGACATTTTTCAATGAGAAATTTAATTTCTACTAAGAAACAATCGAGATATCTTTATAAAATTTATTCTGTATATTAATGAATCCTTATTTATATACTGTTGTAAATTATAGCTATTCATGTTCATTTGTTTGGTTTCAGGAAGCCGGAAATTGAAGTAACTCGTATAGTATCGTTAAGTTTTCATTATTAATCCTGGGTATTTAATTTTTACTAAAATAATCGAGAGTAAATTTTCCTTTATTAATATCTTAAGTCACTATTTTTTTCTTCTTCATATAGTTACCATGCGGCTTAATTCAGTTCACGGCTTCCTGAAACAAAGCAAATCAAACAAATAGTTGTAATTGGTAATGTTATGTACATAAAGATCAATTAATATGCAGAATAAACTTTATCCAGATATCTCGATTACTTTACAGTAACAATTAAAATACCTCCTCAAACACGTACTTTCATTGAATCATGTCAATATAAAACCCATTTATCGTATCAGTATAAGAGACAAAATTTGGAACACATTTTGTATGAATACAAATGTATTACAATTATGGAAGAAATTATTAGTACAATAAAATATTTCACTCTCTATGGGGTAGCAAAGTCCAAATTATATATTTATGTTAGAAACTTTTTCTGTTTAAAAAAAGTTCACACACACAGAATCCTGTTTAGTATTGTAACATTATATAAAGACAGAAATAAGTACGTATTGTAGCTAATCATACGAAATCAAAATAAATTCTGAACTTAAAGAAAGACCACTTTTAGAAAGTTAAATTCTCTAGTCTTTTTTTTTTTTTCTTCTTTCGCTGGATCATCATAAAATTCAGTAAGAGGGATTTCTAATGTATGTTCAAATAACAATTCTTTTTCGTAAAAATTGTTTGTAACAGTTTCTGAGCTTTAAAAAAAATTGTGCCTTTTTTTCATATACATTTAGAAAGTTTTTTGCGATTTAACATTTGAAGAAATTTTCATAAAATTACTTCTCATATTTATTCAATAAAATTTTGACACAGAAAGTTTTGAATTAAATCATTAATACAGAGAGAAGAGAGAGCAAAACCCAAACTTTTCGATGCAAAAATTTTTAAAAATTAAAACATTCCAAATACTTTTTTTGTTGTGAAATTTTTATAAATGAATAATTGAAATAATTTAAATTTTAGAGTGATTTTTAAAATTATGCAATAAAACATGCGATTTTAAATTTCGTGGCTTTCAAGTAAAATTTGAATATAAAAATATAATTTTGAGGAAAAAGAAGGGAACAAAAAATGAAAAATCACAGAAAAGTGCTTAGTCCTTTTATAACAAAAATAGTCAATTACTGAAAAATTCTAATACTTGTATAATTTTTGCTGTTAAATAATAGATAAATTACTTATAATCCCCCCCCTTAACATAGAGTTTTCTTCTGTGCATGCGTGAGTTCCGGGTCCCCTTAAAGCAATGATCTTGAATATACTCATTGAAGATTTCTTTAGGGTTAAATCCTTCCGAGTCGAGGCATTTGAATGTTATAAGATCAAGATACCATCGTGCCATAAGTGTTATGCTTTCAGCAATACCTCCTGGTTACTGTGCTAAAGGTCGTTGACCACTGAACTTCATGTCACTCATATCCGAATCAAACGAAACAAACACAAAAAAGTACGCGCCTTTTTACCTGGGGCCAATAGGGAAATACCGCACGGCAGTTACCATCCGCGAACCAGAAACTGTATGATGGGGAAATGATCAAAGCTCTCTCTCACCTAGCTTTATTATTACTCCTAATTTATGACGGGCAATGGGTGGTCAGAGTGGCGGGTTAAAAACAGTGAAACACGCCGTAAATAACCCTCTGTGTTCCTTCTGTAATTATGCACTAACCAATCTAGCTCGGGGCGCAAAGAATAATGAGAAAACCGTGGCGACCCTTGGCTACTGCACCGTCAAAACAGCAGTGCCGTAAATTATGTTACTTCCAACACACGGGGCAATTTAAAAGGGTTTTAGCAGCAATCATGTCTGTCCCCCAGCGCTGCTCTGACCTCATTGATAGGCTGAAGGAAACTGGTTTGCTGTCGGCTGAGACAATGCTCAACCCTGGAGAAATCTAATCCGAATCTCTTGCGCAAAAACTCGGGAACAGATATGGGAAGTTTTTCTAGCATCCAAAAAGGCAGAACAATGTAGAGAGAGATAGCTGAATGATAGGGATTTTCGTAACACACTTCTTTATGGTAGATTTGTTTTGAAAAAGGTTCTCACATGTCCTGAAGCACAGAAACGTGGATGGCCGTGTTATGCAATATTTGTTTGGCGCTTTTGGTTGGATATGTTTTGATACAGTATCGCTTGAGATTAAAACTGTAATGTATCATTTTATTATGCTAATTTGAAACACAATTTGGAAATTTCTTAATATTTCCCCTTTCTTTAGATTCTGTAGAAGAATATTAATGCCATGGCTTAGTTTTACGGTATTCAAGCCTTTTTTTTTAAATCAAAAAGTTACGCAGTTGCCAAGGCGATACTTTTTTCGTGGCTTATTCTTTGTATCAATAGATTTCAGTCAATATCATTGATTTATATTTCGCTCGATGCTATCAAGTTTTGCTTCTCAATCTCCGACAACGGCAACAAGAAAAATGCGTTTAAATCTTTTTTTATTCTCAAATAGAATATGTTTAAGATTTGAATTTTAGTATAAAATTTATAAGTTTTCACAAATTCAAATCGTTTTATGATAGCTAAAGTATATAAACTAACAATATTCATTTCAGAATAAATAAAATAACAGTTATCACAAAACAGAAATGGCTTTAAAATTAATATGTAGAGCAAAGATAGGTAAATGTGTCTCTCAGAGCTGCATGCGGATTTTCATTGATTTTAATGCAGCTCCCAATGAAAAATTAAATACCTTGTTTCTTTTACTTCAGAACTGACACAATACTTAGTAATTTTTTCTATAGATTTTATGTTTTGTTTATTTTTAATGTCTAGTTATTTTGCTACTATTGTTTGGATTGCAAATAAATTAATGCACATTTTCATATGGCTGGCGCAACTGTTGGACTTGCACAACATATCACTGGTGTTATAAGTTTGTTGGTGGTTTCGTATTTTAGTGATAGTATTCCTAAGAACTAAATATCCAACATCATATGTTTTCAAAATATCTAATAGCTAGACTTGTTTATTTAGCAACTTATACGTGGTGTAAGATAGCTGTTAATTTATAGTATTTTTAACCATTTTGTGGAACCTTTAAATTCTATTACATTATTTACAAAAAGAAATGGAAAAAATACTCATAATCAAAAACTGAAATTTGGCTGTCTAGCTTCATGTTCCTTACAGACATTTAATTCTGCTTCATAGGTAAAGAAGAATAGTATTATTGATTTGTCATAAACTATATTTAGTTTTGAAGCGAAACCGAAGCTTGAACTTTCGGTAAGCAATCTTTAGAAGAATAGTATTCAATCATTTTTCACGAGTAAAAGCAAATATAATTAATATTTAAAATTAAAAGTTAATCGAACACAAAGAAAAACTAGAAGAATTATAAGCAGATTTCAAACAGGAAATGCAGAGCAAATCTACTTCTATAATTGAATTTTGAAATTCGTACCAGAATAAAATATCTATACTTAAAGACAGATACTAGCTGTCTAATTTCAATTTTTGAGTCTTTGTACTTCCTATTGAAGATCATGAATTCGAAATATCATTCGCATTTGATCTATCATAATCTCACAGTATTACTAAAAACGGCTTTAACGAAATGAAACCCTAACTTCAAATAGTTGACGAAAATATCTCGTTAATTATTATACTTTTCAATAATGAATCTTTATTGCTATTAATTTTTAAAATTTGAAAATAGTCATTTCGTGTTATTTCTCGTTTTATTACATATATTTTTTACATTGCTCTTAGACATGTATAGAATATTTAATCAAATTAACTCAAACAAATTAAATTCGAATTTGTATTATGAATACTATGTCAATGGAGTGAAATTATTTATAATATATTTTATAATATAAGAGAAACCGAAATATGCCTTGCAGTGATATCATAAGTGCCCATCCCCTGGTGTAGGGTAAAATAAACAAAATATAATAATTGTGCGAGTTCTCATTTTGAACTCATCTTTTAAACGAGTAAATTAATATTTCGTGAAACAAGTAAAAAAGCAGACAACCTTAAATGTTTGGCAATATGAATAACATATATTCAAAAGAGATATAAGGAGCTATTTACACCCTAAAAGTGTCGACTTAATAAGCAATCTAAGAAAGAGAAATAAATGATCATAATATTTTAGAAAGATCACATTTTGCATGAGAATTCCATCTTGATAATGAAGTATTTAACGTCATTTGTTTTTATATTGGCTGTTGATTTATAGTTAAACCTTTTTAGAGTACAAAAATAAATTAATTTTCTATTATTTTCTGTCTTTCAGCTATCAAAACTCATTCTGCTTCATTTTTTATTTGCTAATGTTTATAATGATAAAATTAATTGAAGAAATTGCTGATTTGGCTCATTTTTGAGCTAACTGATTTTTTTTTTTTTCACAGTTCATTAAATAAATACATTTTTCGCTGAAACTACTTATTGTTAAAAAAAAATTAAAAAAAGAATACCTAACATTTAAGAAAATTAAAGCCTTAAATTGCATTATTTACCAAGTAAATAGCTTTCTTTGATAAGCATTAAAGATGTTTCATTTTCCTCATCTCTATATCCAGTACAAAAAAGTATCCTCAGCCATTTCAGAAACCAACCAAAAGTTTGTTGCGAACCATTTCAAGTTCTGTAACTGAAAAGCAGCACAGCAATTCTCGGAAGTTGGTGACTTTCAAGTGAGTTTTCCTGCTTAAAAGAATTCCCAGTTACCTTTAACAAATAGAAAAGCAAGTCTCCCAAAACCACAATCGCGAACAATAGCTTGACTTCCTTTTGTCCTGAAGTCCAGGAAAACCACAAACACACACTATACAAAGCACAGAGAAAGCAGAAAACATTCAAAGGAACAGATAAGGAGGGTTGTGCCTCACAATATTCCTCTCATAGACCTACAGGCTGGCAACAAAAAATCTGCGGGAGTCAAAGAGTCACCACAATGGTGGCACAGGAGTGACAACGGCGGTGAGGCACAAATGACACCGAGAAGCTAAATTAGAGAATATCTCCTGTGAGCCACTCCATCAACATTATCCTGTCATTTGCCAAATCAAGCTCTTTGAGCGGCGCACGTGTGCTAACTGCTCCTAAGACGACGCACAAGTATTTGAAAAGGCTTAAGTTGTTCTCACTAAGTAATATACGTAATTCCTGTGCCTGACATAAAAGCCAAGCTCTTTTAAAAGTTGGATTAGATGAGTTACTCTAAACGAATCGTTGCCAATTTTTCTTTCCGCTTTTACTCGACACACTCTTCACTCAGAGGCATAGCAAAGGGGGCAACATTCAAAGGACGAAGGGGACAACTGAAGATTTCACGCCCCCTGCAACTTGCCAAAATGCAAAGGGGAAGGAAAAGAATGTTTTTAAAAAAGTATGTGTTATTTTAAATAATACTATTTTGAGAAAAAGTTTTCATACTTTTTATATTTTAAATAGTTTTGATTATTTTCATCTTTTAAAGCACTTTTATGCGTATATTTCACATTACAGCTTAAGAAGCGACTGCCAGCTTTTTTCAGTGCGCGTACTCCCAGATGTTTGGTTCTTTACCGCATATCCGGAGTCCAAGAATTCTCTTGTTCTCCCCACCCCCTCCCCCCACACTATATTTCAACTTTCACAGATTCCGAAAACTTTCCAAAAGTGAGGTATGTTGAGCCAACAATGTTACAAATGACAATTTTAATGACATACTTTTGAAATTTTTTTTTTAATATTTTGAAACAATTTTCTTAGTTGCGTGGCTACTGTAACTGTTTCTTTTTCCGTGAACCACTGGTTGAGAAAATGAAATTAGAACAAATGTAAGACATGAAAAAAGGGAACAGATGCAAGAAAAAACAAAAAAATATAAATTACTCTTTCTCCCTGGTAGTGAAATCAAAACAAAATATTATTATCGTGAAATACACACACACACACACACACACACACACACACATATATATATATATATATATATATATATATTGAAATTAAGTTTAAATACTTTGATTTTTTACATAGTTTTTTAAGAAATCAGCGTTTACAAAAAATGCTATATATGTGTGTGAGTGTGCGCGCGCGGGTGTATTACATTAGACTTACACAAATGTATTATATATGTATACGTGTGTAAGCAAATATATTCATAACTTTTAAAATTTTAAGTCCTTAGAAGTAAGAATTTTTTTTTTTTTCAAATAGAAAAAATCTTACTTTCAAGAATTGTAAGAATTTGAGAAAAGTTAAGTAAATTATACATCGCGAGCAATATTTTCCTCCAAAAATAGATCTAAGTACTTACAATAATTTGATTTATAAAGTCAAATACGCCTTTTTTTACTCTGAATGTCTTTAAAATCATATATATATATATATATATATGTATGTATGTATGTATGTATGTATGTATATATATATGTGTGTGTGTGTATGTGTAACTTTCGAAAACTTAATATCAAAATGCTCCGCATAAAATTAGCAAAAAAAAAAGTTTCAGCTTTACCAACCCTTGGTCCCTTTCAAGGAAAGTATTTCACCCATATAATACTCGACAAAATGCATTTAAAACAGTTAATTGTCGAATGTTTCCCGAAAAGGTTCAGAAAACGTCGATAAAAGTCTCTAGACGGTTATATGACCTTCCGTTACTTTACTCAACCACCAAAATTATCCCGAGGGCAAGATTTCATCAGAAAAAGGAACGAACCGAAAACACTTTCCTGCCCAAGAAAAAATTCTTGCGGGCGATCAGAGAGTTGGGAAATTCCAAAGGTAACCCTCAGAACACTGTTCCCAAATGTTGACCATTGCCCGCGCTGCTGTCACTGGGATCATAAATCTCGCAGGACCATAAATCTCTCACCCATTTCGGGTCCCCCCCCGGGGGTACAGGGGTCTGCGGAAAACAGAATAACCCTCAGCTCCCTTCTGAAAACGATATAGGCTCTTTTTATTCCTTTGTTGGGGCTCGATTTGTCACTGCAGCTGAAGTCCAAGGTGAATTATGTATCTAGAGACGGACAGGACACAAACCAAAAGGATGGAAGATCAAAGATAAGCGATCCACTTTCCTCCACCCCCTTTTCGGTGTTATGCAAAAACTAAAACGAAAGTATGCATCTGATAAAATAAACCCACAAAAGGTAAAAGCGAAATGGTAATCTAGAACAATGCATCTGGCCTTGAGTTTTTTGGGTTATCTGATTGAAACGTTACCAGAGATGAAATGCTAGTCAACGCTGCGAAAAGTCACGATGGATTAGATTCACAGCAGCGGCCTTTTAAATTATTTGTAAGAAATATAGCGTAGTTTTGCTTAGGACAGTTGTTTTGTATTCAATTTGTTCTCCGTTTAAACGGAAGTGATATATATAGTTACCTAAGAACAGTAGAATAATTCAAATTTATTTGATACGATTTATAGAACTGGTAAAATGTACCTAATTTCTTATTCAAATTATGATCAAATTTTGTCAATTGTGGGGTGGGCTTCACATTTTTCCATAAAAGTTAAAAACAATATTTTAATTCAATATCAGTAATTTTTGAAGTCGTGTGTCTTTGTACCAGCATAAATTGTAATGTATTGTCTTTTTTAGTTTATTGAAAATAATCTCGGTTTAAAATATAAACAATATGTGAGTATTTGACCGGATGCTTACTAACTAATCAATTATTAATGTATTAAAGTTTGGGGGTGGTAGAAACTTCTTCAGAAAAAACCTTTGGAAAGAAAATGAAGAAATTAGTATTTTTCTAAGGATTTTTCAAGAGCTTTATCTAATCAAAATGTCAGTTTTCATGAATATTTAGAAGCATTGAAATATTAATTGGCTCTTTTTTTTTTTTGATTTTTCCTCCAATTTTCAAAGCTTTTTATATCTTAAATATAGAGTACAGGTAATATTTGTATGTTACTTTTCGATTAAAATTTTAAAAAAATTATCATAATTATTTATTGTAGAACTTAAACTTACAAACCGCAAAAAAGTACAAGAAAACAAAGCTATTAAAATTTTCAATTTTGTTTCAAAGATATTAAAATATTTTAAAACCACACTAGTGGACAATTGATAAAGATGGATGAGACATTATTATTCATGGAAAATACAAAATGAAAGGAAGCAAAATGTGGAATATAAGAATATGTAACGGGATGTTGAAAGAAGTGGAGTTCATATCAAATTTTAACCATCCATATTTTCCAGAACATTAAATGTTATTTTTTTTAATACCTATACATTGTGGCAACAATATTCTATCATACTGTGCTTAGACTTCCGCCCCTGCTCAATTTTCTGTTTCAACTAATTTTGTGATCCGTCCTCAGCAATTATCTACCAGTTTATTTGAGTGCTGCTATCTTTGTTTCAGCATATATGTTTTAAAACAAAACAAACACAACGCAGTAAAAAAATATCAGTGTCGTATTTCAAAAGGAAACACATTATTTTGGATAATGTTTTATGGAACAATTCAAGTGTTATTACAAGAAATTTAAAAAAAAATGCCTATTTTTAACATTCGATGGCGTTGTTAAAGCAAACTGGTGTTATTATGCACTTCCATCTGTTGAACAGCCTGAAAACAAATGTGACACACACTCTATTCATATATTAGTTTTGATTTGACAACCAAATCAAAATTTAATCGGTACTACATCCAGTCAGTAAGATTTGAGGATTCATCATTACACACCAGAGACCTGGCAACAATGAAAACAATGAGTTGCTTCCAGTGAATCTTCTTCTAAGAAGATTCACTGGAAGATGAAGAAAGAAGATAATGATGAAGATGAAAGAAGATTCACTGGAAGATGAAGATAAGAAAGATGGCCGGAAAAGCGAAGTGCGTCGTACTTATGGACTTCTTAGAATAAGGAAACTAAATAAATAAATGGACAATATTGCACTGAATAACCTCCTTTCAAATACGGATACTTTTCATACCTTTTTCATACAATATAAAATTTTCATTCCCTAATGTTATGCGTGAAACAAAATCGTAATATTTTAGAAATAATGTATTCTAACCAAGGATATTTTAAGAAACATCTATTATGTTATGAAAAATCATAGGGAAAATCAAAGCTTCAATCTGTATCTTTGCGAATATTAACCATAAAACAATAAAATCTTCCTTTTGTAACCAAAATTAGCTTTCCTGAAGAAATCCCTTCTTCACCCTATTATTAAAAAGCGTTTTATATAAAAATTATATTTTTATTCGATTCATTCGGACTTTATATCAGCTATTAATGTAATATTATACAGTTTGTTATCTTAGTTACTTTGATTTTTAAAATGAAAAAAAGGCGCAGCCATAGTTTTACTGTAAATAAGTCTTGCCATGTAGGGTGTACAAAAGGGTAAAAAAAAAAGTTTCAATCATAATTAAGAAATAATCAAAATCTATCTGAATATAATTTATTCTGCGTTTTAATTTATCCTTGAGTACTTAACGTAGTAAATGAATGTTGAATTGTTTGGTTTCAAGAAGCCGTAGATTTAAGTAAATAGCAGAATAGTGAAGATAGAATTCAATCTGATGAATTCTACGATGACAGTTTCAAAAGATCAAGAAAAGCTAGTAGAAATGTATTACTCCGGATGTTGACTATGTAAAGAGAAGTCTTCAGAATTATAAGGAAGAGAAGAGTATATATATATATTATTTCTCTAACTTGATTACTTTTAGTAATTGTTAATATTTTAGGATGCACTGGGATAATAGTTAAAATGTTAGATAATGTGGATTACTTGACATAGTTCTCCCGGATTAATGTCACGGGCATATAATATGTATATAAGGATCAATTAATATGGGGAATAAATTTTATCAAATATCTCGGTTATTTCTTAGTAATAATTAAAGCTTTAAGATAGCCCCTCGTACTGAAAAAATTAACGTCCCCCCCACCAAAAAAAAAAAAAAAAAAAAAAACGTCGAGACTCTGTGCGATTTTGCATTCCTAAATAAAGCTTCATACAGTATTTACTTCGTTTGTCGTTGAGCAGTTATGCAGCTTCACGCTTAGAAAAACTTCCATTACACCGAGCAAGGGTTTAAAAAAATCGAGCAAGAAACTTATTTCGATAAAGCCAATCAACTGTTTACCCGAGGCATGCGAGAGAGAAAGGGGGGAAAGGGAAAAAAATACGTCAAAACTCTTTCCGAAGGAAGTTTATTATCTCATAGATCAATGTCACGGGCATCGCGGAATATGTAAATCATAAATTACATCTCGCGCGCGGGGCCCAAGGGGGTGTCCTGCCTGATGTGTCCATTAGGGCCTTCTAAAGAGGCGTTCGATTAGAACTCTCTCTCTCTCTCTCCACCCTCGAAGGAGGCAGACGATTATTGATTGAATTGTAATTTAATATCGGTAAGTTTCTCAAGAGAAACAGCTGGGATTAAAAGACAAGGGAATGTCGCAGCTAGGTCGGGGAAGAGACTTCTGAGTCTTGGAGTTCTCAGCGAAAGGCAGGACTTAAGAATCGAAAAAGAGAAGGAATTGATGGTATTTGCAAATTCGGTGGCATGTTAAATTCGGTGGCGCTTGTGTTCGCGTATCAGATTTAAAGAAATTTATGCTTGCATTGATAATGTAACAGCTGGAATGCAGCAAAAAAAAGTGGACTTTTAAGTAATGTAACAAAATTAAGAATAACGGCCAGAAATTATAATGATTGAGGAGTATGCTTTATTCTAAACCGTAGCTATGGGGGGGGGGGGCCCGAAATTGGATAATCAAAATGTTTTCAAATGTCATTGGATATATCTGACATAAAGGTTGGTAACTGTATATTTACTCTAAACCTTTGATTTATTTTTAATTTTATTTTTCTCAGTTTGGTATTAAGTTTCGAAAAGGGAAAGTTCTGCAAAAGTATTTATGGTTTTTTTTTTTTTTTTTTCAAAGTTAAATATTTAAAAGTAGTAATAATAAGGAATGGAATTGAAATACTAAAAAAATATCACAGTTTGTATACAGATATATATATGTGTGTGTGTGTGTGTGTGTGTGTGTGTGAGTGTGTGTGTGTGTTAAACATGGTAATTAAAGTTATATAAGATAGTGGAATTTATTAGACCGTCTTCATTTTAAGCCAATGAATAGATTCCAAACAAACACTTTTACATACAGAAAAAACATCTATATTCATATGAACTCGCGCAACTACTAGAAAGATACTAAAATATAACGACGAGTTCTTAAATTTAGAAACATTTTATGAGATAAATATTTTTTTAAAATTTTACATAAAAATTTATCTATCAATTTAGCATTAACATACAGCAGACGAGATGTGAAACATATTGTAAACTGAAAAGAAAATGATAATACTGGTTCAGATATATATTGTGTGTATATACATATACATATATTCATATATTATAGCAATATGTGTGTATATATGTATATACATACATATACATATATGTATATACATATATATTATATGTATATATGTATATATACACATATATACATATATACATTATATGGTGTATATACTTACGGCTTCGCTATATATATATAAATTTAGAAATTATTTATATCTCTGTTGTTAACATTTACAATACTTGAAAAATGTAACTTAAGATTCGTCCCCAGAGTAATTGGAGATAGCTCAACATTTTTTTATTGATATAAATGCTCAAATACAAATGGCTTTAAGATATAAACAAAATAACTATATTTTGAAATTTCTTTAATGTAATATTTTTAAAATTGTAATTATAATAACACAAATTAATTTTTTTTTAAATTAGAATTTAAAATTAACATCCAGATTGTTTGCAGAAAATTTTATGAACTTTACAACAAAGCTTTAATTAGGTTACTATCAAATTATTTATTTCATGAAGCCTTACGTAAAGCCTTTCATGAAGCCTTGTAATAAAATGTAGTTTAGGCCGAATTAATAGTTTATAGGATCCCTTTTACTATCTGTAAAATTATTTTTAAAAGATTATAAGAAGAGTACAGAATTATAAATAATAAATTCGTATCTAATTTGTTTGACCGTATGGATACCAAGTATGGATGCTAAAGATAAATATTTCTGTGCTGATGATTATTTGGAGCGTTTGACCCAGAAGGGTTTTAATCTCTTATCGTAGCCGTAATTAAAGATAATAGTTCTTCCAGTGCTCAGTACAATAAAAGAATACAAAATTTATTGAGAAATTAAGATTTACGGAGAGAGATTGCTAAATTTAAAGCGAAGAATTGTAAAAATATTATTGTCGAACTGTTGTGGTTTTAATAAAAAAAATTCTTCTGGAAAAAAATAACTGAGGGTGTGGGGAGTGGATGTAGTTAATTTTATCGACCTTTCGAGAATGTGAATGAGTGAGTGAAAGTGAAGTTTAATGGTACACAAGAGCCAGATATAGCTAAGCTGCGCCAAACAAGACATAATTATGGTCTAGACATATGAAAAATGGGGACAATGATAAGTGGTTAACAAGAAGGAGAATCGAAAATAGAGAAGGATCGTAGGATATCCCGTGATCCATCGCCCGTGTTTACCAAATTCAATAAAACCCATGGGAAAGAAAAAAATAACACTGGCGTGCCTCGGGATCATGATGCTCGTACCTACTTTAAAGAAGGCAAGTCCCTGAAGTTTCCTGATATAATCCCCAGGAGCAGGGTGTTAGGCTATACACGCAGGCACCAGATACCCATTTTAGTCGCCTCTTACGACATGCATGAGCTACTTAAGGACCATTCGTTCACGCCCGTTTACCACATGGGTGACCTTTCGAAAAACTATCACTGTTTCAGAGAGTGGTGATAAATATTACGATGGAATTTTAAAAATTTCAATTCTTGTAAAAAAAAAAAAATATTTCTTGTAATTTCCCCCCCCCCCATTTGTAGACTATTGAAGGTTTTCTTTATTCCGTAACACATTACAAGCTACTTTTCTTGAAATATGATATTGCATAGAAGTAGCTTTGCTTACTGCAGATAGAACTACGTATGTTACATGTGTGTGTCAATATTAACATTAAAAACTACTAAACCGAGTGGAATGAATAACTACGTTAAATGAAAGCATAAATAATACTCAAAATTGGATCATTCAGTATAAATTCTCTGTTTTTTGATTGATGGATTGCTTATGTATGTCAATGTGTGTGTAGACATGGTCTCCTCAACTTACCCCTGAGTTACGTCCCGACTAACAGGTCGCAAGTAAATTGAACATTACATTTTTCAACTTTATTTTCGTTCAAGTGGATTGCAAAAAATTGTACAGAAAAAGAACTTCTTCTACGATCTGTCAGTGAAATGTCTAACTAATCAATTAATAACTTAAATGGGATTATTTTGAAATAAGATAAGCATTGAAAAAATAATAACATTCTGAGTTGCTAATAATCATTTCATTAAAACTAATTATATTAACCTAGGTATACTACATTAACTATTTTATTAATCAACCTAGTTAGCACTAATATAACAATTAATGCTTTTTTTTTTTAATTAGCTCTTTGCTCTTCATGCATCTTACACCAACTCCCTTTGAAATCTCTTTTTTTTTACATTTCTTTATGATATGCTAATAGATGTTCACAAATAAAGCAACTCAAAAAGAAAATTCCGATCTTATCTCGAAGGTTTTGCAGAAAATTTCGTTCTGTTATATATATATATATTTCACATGTAAAATAAATGAAAGTGAAGGGGTTGAGGTTTTTTTTTTTTTTTTTTTTACATCGTATTACATTTCTTGATCAGATTATTTTGAACATAGATGTTAAACAGGAGTATTTTTTTTTCCGAATAAAGTTGAATAAGGTTTAAAATGCCTAATTAATTACAGTTCGAAAGCTATTTCAATGTTATTAAAATATTCTAACATGAACTATTATGAGAAGTTAGAAGGATATTATAATAAATATTCATTTTATTTCTTTTTAGCTTCTTTTTTTTTTCTATGAAGGAATTTCATACCATAGCTCGTTCTCTAAAGTTTGAATACAATGAACTTAAAACTTTAAATTGTTAAACGAAAAAGGCCTATTTTTATATTCACTGTTTGATTTTTTTTTTTTTAATTTTTTTTTAAGAATCCAATATTCTTCTTGACTTACTCTAGTTTGGAATCTTTTTTTTTTGTTTGTTTGTTCATATATATATTTAAAATAATGTGTTACAAGTGCAGCATCATAAACATGAACACAAGTATGTACAAGAAAAAATGAAAAAGGTTTTAAATAAAGAATCTCGCTTTTAATAAACGCCTTTTAATAAACGTATTTCTCACAAAAGAAATGTTGAATAGTAATGATTTACAAAAGATGCGATGTTAGCAAATATTCCTTGGTAAATTAATATTATTCCATACTTTTTAAAGGGCGAAAACAAAAAAGATTATAATAAAACTTGAGCAGTATGTGATAAAGAGTTTCTCTCTCTCAGTAAATTTCTCATTAATTAAATTCCACATTAAGAGATTGTAGCGCCAGCTGATTATTATTTGATTCACTTTCCATTATAAATCTAATAATAAAGTCGTTAAATTTCACAAACAAATGAAGAGGAGTTCATAATAATAATCAAATTCCGTTCATTTAAGTTATGAATATTTAATATCTTATCCCAGCCAACTCTCATTGGTAATCTTTACTTAAATGCGCCTAGATTAAGATTAAAAATATATATTTGATTCGTTGCTTACGAACTCACTCGGGGTCGAGTGAGTAAACAAACTGGAATTGAGGGTTTGAATCCAGAACTTCTCTCCTATTTCCTCTAGGATCTCTTAGATAATTTCTTATATAACGAACGGTATGGTTCGGACAGCACACTTTCATTTATTCAAGCACCAACTCTCTATTTTCCAATTTTCTTATTCCTTACGTAATTTCCTCTTATAAATGTAATTTTACCTATTCCGTTCTTTTCATTTCATAACTTTGATCTAATCTGCAGGAATCACGTTTCATTTTATTGAGGGGCGATTTTGTTTTAAACAATTCGAACAAAAAAGTATCCTCCACAAGGTTAATGAAAGAAAAATCGCGATATAGTCCAACAATAAAAGATGAAGGGGGGGGGATATTTTCAGCATCAACTGCTGTTGGAATAAAATCAATCTAGGAATCGAAGGTAATGGGAATGCCCCGATCTCATTTAGGACTCGACCCCCTCAAGTTGTGAGATGAGTGCCTTTTAGATCGACTTCCGAAGTCCCGGATCGGCTCAACTCGGATTTCAAATTTAATCTCTCTCGGTTGGTTCGGAGCCGAACCGCGAGGCCGCACCTTCCAAGCAGAAAAGCCGGACGAAACCGCATCTCCCCTTTTTTTTCTCTCTTTTTCTCTACCCCTCTGACGCTCCGCCTACCTCCGCTAAAATACAGGCGATACGCATTCTCTCTCTCTCTTTTTTTTAGATGAAAGTTTTTAGAGGTTACGTTTGTTTATTTAAAATAGTTAATAGACAGATTTGATCAAAGCTTTCATTTTTGTACGGTTTTTGACGATGGACAATAGCATTAAGAAATCATTATGTAAATTATAATTGAATGGTGTTGTCGAAATGTCGAAGAACATGATTTGAATAACATTATACATCTAAATAACACACGCACACACACACAAAAGATACGGTATTCAAGTTAAATATAATATCACTCGTTAGCTTCATTATCATAAATAAACTATTTATTTAAATGAGCCCTTGCAAATAAAACAAAAGTTTATGGAATATTAAATTTAATAGTTTAAAGCACATTATGTAAAATCATTGCAATAAGTGCTCCGGAATAATTTTGTTTTGAAAATTTTTCAGGTAAATATTAGACATACGATAATGTTTTTGTTGAAGATAAAAGTGAAAAATTATTTCGGCTGTTTCAATTCAGTTTTAAAAAATTAGGTCATATTATTTTAACAAAAAAATGTTGTAGTCACAAGATATTACAATGAGACTAAAAATATCTGGAAGTTGAAATTAAAACGAATGTGTGTGCGTAAATATAGGAAGATAATTATTTTTATGAAAAGGATAATGAGTTTAATTAAAATATATTTTATCGAAAAAAAAAAGTCGAGTCAAACAAAAATTTTACAATTAAGTAAAAAGAAAATCGGCACTTAGCTATCACACATTTTTGTTAGGTTAATTTCAGAGTCCTTATTCAAGAAACATTCTAACAAAAATGATTTGATGATAGACTAATGTTATTTTATTAATAGCGAAATTATGTTTCTTGAATGAGTTAACATATTGATTGTTACCTCGGTAAAAGTTTTTTTTTTTAAAAAAAAGTAGGTACTTGTATTCGAAAGCCAAAATAAAAAAAAAATTATTCGTTTCTTTTGTAACATCCCGGATCAATTTCCTTCTCCTTCTGCTATTATTCAATATTTAAATACGATTGATGGTTGATTGATTGGTTTCATAATGTCGCTCTAGAAGCAACACGAAGGGTATTGGCGATGGACCTCGTGATTTTGAACCTCGGTCAAGTGACGAGGATGACACCTGAGCTGCAACTACCATCTGCTGACTTCCACACAACGTCAGCGGAAGGACTTTAAGCCTCAATTTAAAGTACATCAGTACCGGCTACACGGCTGGACTTCAGTGGCATCAAGGCTAGAACCCACGGCTCGACGCGCGAGTCCACGACCATGACCACTAGGCTACAGTGGCCATTCAATATTTATATAGTCACTTACTCACACAGCCATACACTTATAAAGTTTAGCAATGAAGGAAATAAAACTGCTTTTATCGGATCTTTCATTTTTCATAAGTCAGTCCCTTGTCTACTATATATGTGGATAACTAACTTCCAGCCCTCGTCAGATTCTATCCTAATAGGTAATATTATAATTTTGTTCTTAATTGTAGCAAATCACTTGAGTCTTTAGAAGAGCATGCAAAGATTCTATTCATTGACTCTTTGTAGATCTTCTCCATGTTCACTCCTAAAGCTTCTTACTCAACGCAGGTGCGATGCAGATGTCTCACATTGATAACTTCAGCTTACTATCTCTACCACAAACTAATTCCAATATTTAATTCTTCGTTGTTCATAAATGTAATTCATTAAATCTATTTACTATACTTCATCAATTCCAATCTAATCTACTTAAGTCACGTTTCACTTATTGGAAGAGTTGTTAAATTCAAGCAACTTCACATTAAAGTCCCAAAGGATTAGGAAAAAAGGAAAACACAGTAGAGCTCATGTTATAAACTGTCTGTAAATGTAAGAAATATACTTTATTCCCCCTCCTTTTTAAATTATGGGGGGAAAAAGAGGTTTGTTCCCCTAAAATTTGAATTGTTTCGTGCCAAACATTTCATTGTTAAAATTAATTAATGTATAATTGTAATCCTATTTAAAATGTAAACAAATGCTGTTTCCCACAGAAAGGTATTTAAATAGTAAATTAATGCAAATAACCGTGCGCTTTCGTAAACAAGGAAGAAAAATGAGGGAAATACTTCAGTTTTGTTATAAAATCGAAATTGTTGCGCGAAATTGTGCAGGAATTTGGAGTAATTCAATTGTTGTTCTTAATATTCTTGCACACGAATCACGTGACTGTTGGGAGCACGAGAACAATGCCCGAAAAGAGAATTACGTCAGAAAAGACAAGCAATCGCCTTTTCCGATTATAATGAGTTTGTTAAAGTATAAAATGAGAATAATGTACTAAAGTATCAATGAAATAAATCCCTGGTGGAAACTTTACATTTGGAAATCACCAATGAGTATACAAGTGTAAATTACTAAAATCGGCGGGCCCGATGATGCGAAGTTTATTTAGGTATATAATCAAGTAAAAGAATTCACTTTTAGATTGAAAACTGTAATTCCCTAGTAGCATTTCTTGCCACTGGTTGCTTCATCACTTGTTAAGTGATTGAATAGACATTATTTAACAATCAAACGAATTGAAAGTCAGACAATGAAGAATGACAAATTATTTTATTCAAAAAACTTCAAACACTCAAAACTCAGTATCCAAATTATTATATCTGGGATCAGATCCCTACATACAGTTTGATCTTAAAATTAATATTCTAAATGTTTGCTTCTTTTTCAACTACTAATCGAGCAAGTGTCAGTCAAAATACTTGTGAGGTGGATCCATATACGTATCCTCACTAAATTCAAATCCTATACCTCTTTATTCCCATCAGCATAGACATAAATATAACTTCGTTGTAAACTTCCACTCACTTTTTCAATAACTGAATCTATTATTAAATTATTCGCTGCTTATGAATGCTATCACTTCAATCTTAGTCCCTGCACTTTATTTATATCTTAATTTACACAAGTCACATTTCATTTACTGGAAAAGGTCCTCAAATCAAATAATATCATATGAAAGTCCTCAAGGGTAAGTTGATGGGAATACGCAAGAGAATCCAGTTATCGAACAACTTAATAATTCAATGTGTGCAATCGTACACTGAAATCTACAATAGATTATAAAACATAAGCACAAAACTTTGAAAATACTAGAGAATAATTGCGAAATTACATTAGAAACACCAAAAATTTTAAGAGTTCCATATTAAAATGTTAGGCTCGAAAATATGGCCTAAATTCCTATTTAGCAGTTCAGTTACAATGTGCACATAAAGACATGGTATCCAACTCTTTCGCTATTTAATTCATTAGAATTCATATACAGAGAAAAGTGATGAAAAGGATATAAACTAACATTTTAATAATTTCATGTAAGATATAAGGTTAAATCAGAGAAAAAAAAATCAATATGGGGCTTTTCAGATCATAAGTTTAAGCGAACAGCATTACGTTGTGGATTTATATTTTTTTTAAATTTAGTTTTTTGAACTAGTATGATAATTATTTTCATTTTCACATCTAAACCAATGATTTTTTAACGTATCTTAAAAATGAAACTAGGAATAAAAATTTTAATGCATTAAACATTCTTAAATGAAATCGATCTATACAAAATACAATAGAATAAGAGGTTTTTATATAAAAAATTCAATAAATAAAACACGAGCAGAAGAGAGCTTGAAGTGTTCCTTTAATTGAGATCATAAATTCCTGATTTTCAATCAAATAGCAGCGTAATCTTATATAACAAAGTAACAAAATATTATTAGAAACATTCCTTAGTAAATTAATTTATTAAAGTTTTTAAATGCCATTGTGCGTGTGAGAGATACAGCGCGAGAGGAGGCCTCCATTTAACTTTTCTTACAAGTAAGACAAAGCAGTTTTTACTTATAATTAAACATTAGATTTTAAATGTGTGTGAACTTTACTTCCTTTTGAATTATTTATTCAGAATGACCGCATTTAATTAATTTACGTAATGTATGAGAGCCTGAATGATGGTATCTCAATAAATTAATTCCTTTAATTTAAGCAA
>BMAW01085552.1:127746-169948 GCA_019974015.1 Nephila pilipes | reverse complement strand
TATATATATATATATATATATATAACTATATGATACTGGGCTGAATCCTTTCATAATTTATCATAAACTAATATTAACAGAAGAATTTGTCTTTGTGCTGCATAAACACTGCTGCTGAACAGTTTTTGCCTTACGTAATAGACACAATAACACTTTATGTGCTATTTAAACTTTTGATTCATTTATCCTTATTTGCTTAAAGAGAACAATAGGAAATGAGCCTAATTATGAAATGAAAAATCTGGGGTTTTTTTTGTTTAAGAAAATCTTACTTCAAATTTAAAATTATAAATTTGCAGAAAAATTAAATAGATCATTTAATTAAGAGTATATTTCTGTAAAATAGCAGACTGGATATTTAAATTTTATTAATTTCAACGCAAATTGAAAGAACTTTCATTTGTGAAAAGAGCTTTTCAAATTCATAAAATCAATTTTTTTAATGATGTGCTCAGTTTTCAAGACTCAAATTACATCCTTTTTTTAATTTATTTACTCATAAGATTTATTTGATAATTCATGCATTTAAAATTTACCATTAGTAATGAAAAATTTAATAATGATAAAATGAAGAATAAAGCCTACGAATTAAATCATTTCTGGTGGCATATATTAATATAGTTTGTAACTTGTTTCATATTACATATGCAACTTCAACGAATATTTTCATCAAACATGACATAAAAATGTGTTTTTAATATATTGATATAGAATTACGGATTAGTCTATTTATGACATTTTGAATGAGTTTATTTTGTTCTCAGAATTCTAATTACTTAAGATTGTAATCAAATTTATTTAAAAATGGAATATAGTCTGTCTACAAACAGACTAAATTCCATCATTTAATACGGATGAACAATATTCCACGGCAGGCAACTTTTTTGTATGTATACATTCGCCAAGTGGACTTTGAAATACGAAAAAAGAAATGAGACACAGTGAAAAAAAATTTAAATAATTTGATAAATAAGACGCACATTCAAATTTCTTATTGTTTGAGAGATTGGTACTTAAAAATAATTCACTGAGTTAAATATATTAATTTACTTCGCTTTTGTTCGTTTGAACAATGTAAAGAATATAATACTGGTTTCAATACTTAATACATTTTATATCATTGATGGCTTACTGGCTTGAAAACATTTGATATTATTATCCAACATTTTGTTTCTGTAATGAAGAAATCACGACAGCAAGATGTTTATAACCTATGTAGATTAAGTTAATTATTTACTCTCATTTTTCTCTCTTTTCATCTCTTTCCTCATTTGCATTCATGGTTTGATAGTTTGGTTTTATGGGATAATCCCCTAGAGAATGTTCTTTTTATTCAATAGATACTTAAGGCTTCAAACTTTTTTCAATAAAATTTTTAACTCTTGTGTAGTAGTTACTGCCTTGTCTAAAAAATTTTTGAAAGTTATGTTGCACCGTAGGTCTATCTTGATTATATTCCGAAGGTCATTGCAATGGGACTTTGAGTTTTTCTCAAGTCAAAAGAATATACTCCAAATTACTTAAACAGTTACTACGCTTTGCATTTTTATGTAAACTGAATTTGTGTAAAAGTCATGTAGTTATAGTCGTCTTGCTGATGATTCTAATGCTTAACATCTCCTGATTTGGCCCTATTCAAGGGATGCTTGATTATTGAATGTTCTTCAGATCACCCATTTCTGCCTAAGTTCCACTAAATACAGCCAATATGTTTCATAATTTTGAACAGCTATATCGAGGTCAAATGACGAGATCGTCGCATGAACTGGCCTCTCTCTCTCTCCACTCCCAAGTCAGGCCCAGTGAGGACTCTGATTCCCGACAGATTTAATGTGCATCAGCCGAATCACACAGCTGTCTTTAACAGCATAAAGACTTGATCCCACGACTCGACCTGGCCACGAGTTCAATGTTAAAATCGCTTGGATATCTTTACCAAACACAGATTGCTAATAGGCCAATAAAGTACTAAGAAAAAAGAGTAATTTATCATAACAATAATAATAATTATTAACTCATATTATAGGCGCTTTAAAAATGTCTCTTTTACATATTTTACTTTTCAAGCATTTAACTTTTATCAATAGCAATGTCTTACAGTATTTTCTCTATTATTAATCAAAAATTACTTCTGGACAAGTGTAAATTCCATAGTTAAGTTTCACCTACTCTAGTCATATCGGGGATAGAAACCAGAGAGGGTTAAGAATCCCACTGACTTCGATTCTCGATCTGGGTGGAATCTAGGAAAAAGAAATTTTGTATAGTAATTTGAAGAAGAAATTTCGTATTATTATTGGCCAAGAACACCTTTGATTATAGATTAAATACATTATTAACTGATTGATTGGATTGTAGATTTTTTTGGAGTATTATTTGATTTATTGCTTTGTTAAAATAACAATTCGATGAAGAAGGCAGAAGAATATATGCTCAAATAATGTTAGTTCCGAAAACGAAATGTATCTTTAGACACATAATATAAATGTTTTATAAGCCAAAGAGTAGAAACACACCATTAGTCAAATAACTAAGAGATATAAACATTGTAATTGGTTTAATTTTACACTACTGATGACATCTAACTTGTACTGTTATCTTCTGAAAACAAATCAACATACTCGATTCTATAATTCCGAACAAGTAAATCTACTGATATCGGAAGTGTTACCAAGGTCGGAGACTGCCAAAGCAAAGAAGTCAAATTCCTCATTAAATTGATATCAAACGCTCATCACGGCTCACGCTTCCATTACTGGGTCAATGCTACACACGACAAAACACAATTTGTTATATAGGATGATTGATAACCTCTCATCAGGTGCGTCTCGTTCAGGGCGTTGAAAACTTATTTGTTTATCACTGTTCGCGTGAAAAGTTCGCAACACTCGCCTCTGTCAGGGAGCAGAAAAAGATGAATTATCGCCAAATCATTCCCAGGATAATCGCTCTAATTGAATAATTTCAAGGCGGATCCAAATTGTTTGAATTCGAGCCTTGTTCCGGACTCCTCCCAGCAAGCTACGCAATCGGATGGATTGAAAAAAAAAATCTATTTAATTGGAGTAGTAAATGACTTAATATAGCAACGTTGTTTTCATTGGCCCGAAGCTGTGTTTGAATTGGAGTGAACAATTATCGAGTTTTAATCAAAAAATATCGTGAGAGTTTAATCAAACTATCACAATAGATTACACGATACTCAGTTTCCTGACATATCAAGGATTCAGTTTGATGGGTTATTTGTAATTATTGTCCCACTACAGAGAGAACTAATTTTATTATTAGGAAAGTACGATGTTGTTTGTACCTTTTGGAATCCATTAGTGGTCACAATAACAGAGTAGTCATGGTCGCGAGCTCGTGTCCGACATAATAATAGTCGAGCCGTGCGCTCGAATCCTAATTCCATAAAGACGCACGCGGCCAGCGTTGCTTTTGTTTCGTTCCTCAAGTCTTGATGCCATTAATGACCAACATATCGTATTGCGGGATGTATATCTTGTTGTGGCTTAATGCTTTCTTGTTGAGATGATATGGAAGTTAGAAGAACAGAGTTCCAACTCAAATGTTGCCCCTGTCACTTGACTGAGACTCAAATTTACGAGGTTCGTAGCCAATAGCCCTTGGGTTGCTCGTAAGTGCTAATTTAAAGTTCTGTTAATGAATCAATCTGTTCTACTGAAACCCCGTCGTGTAGAGAGGCTAATGCCCATTGAATCTAATCCGTGCTAGCGTTGCTGGGGCGGGGAGAGTGGAATGCCAGCAGGATGTCGACTATAATTGAAATTTACCAGATGTGTTGACTGTGCTAAAGGGACCTATGTGACATGAGACATTGATCGAAATAGTTTTATACATAAAATAAGCACCGTTTTAAGTTAAAGGAATACAAATGTTGTATGTTTATATATATATATATATATATAAAATTTTTATTCTGATTTTGTATTGGGATTTCGGCTGTAAAAAAATGATTTTTCTAAACATGTTATAATCAAATTCTTCGAGTCAAAATAGCAAATATTACGATACAAAGCTTCAGGTTGTTACTCATTCTGAAGTAGGCCTAAATATGCAGAAGGGGGGCGGTAACTCAGATATTCATCTCGTAATCTGATTTTAGCTCAAAATCATAAGGGAAGTAGGATACATGAAAAAGCCACTCTCCAAACCTTAGTTGGTGAAAAAGCTCTCCAAGAGTAAAAAAATAATAACGAAACGTTACGGGAAGCACTATTTTGAATTATGAATATCAAATACTATTCTATAAGGTTGTTTTTCCGTGAAATTGAGATTCAAGTCGCTACTCCATGCCTTAAATAGTATATTTTATAGCCAGAATGTCAAACATGCTGTCCGAGGGACGCATGTGACACTCAAGGAATATCTTTGCAACCCAGCAAAATAGGATCAGAGAGGGGTAATTAGATGCGTAAGCATATATTACACTTCAGATGATTCAGCTAAGTAGATTGCAAATAATCCCCAAGATAATTTAATATTTAAAACATAAATATTTTATTTCTAATTAAGTTAGTATAGTGCTTAAGAATATCATTCGTTCAACTAGAACAAAAATAAAATTAGTTCAAATATTTACAAAAGTAATAGCAAATAATAACTGATCAACTTGTATCATGAAACTTGTGTGTTTTATGGAATAAAGTGATGTGAGTGAGTGTGTGAATGTGAATGTTACAAGCGCAAGAGCCGGATGTGGCTATGCTGGACCAAACAAGATTTAACTGAGGTCTAGACGTGAAAAGGAACAAAGTGATGAAGAACATCAAGCAAGTAATCTTGTAGACATAAATGTAAATAAGACTCTTATATCCAAAATGTGCCTCAAAGAACTAAGATAAGTTGCATTGCGAGAACTATGAATCTATTGGTGTCAAATGTCTTCTACTGATCCAGGATATGCTCAGTGTGTGTGAGTGAGTGAATGTGAATGTTATAAGCGCAAGAGCCAGATGTGGCTATTCTGCATCAAACAAGATTTAACTGTGGTCTAGATGCGAAAAAATTGGAAAAATGACAACTGTGCTCAGTGTGTGTGTGTGTTGGTCTGGGCAGTCGATGGAGAGAAGGGAATCCAGATAAGTCCAATAGAGGCCTAGAACAGTAAGCAGATTACCAGGACAGTTTTCAGATCGGCAAGGTAAGGAAAAAAATCCAATTTTCTTCTTCAGTTGGTTGCACGGGTATAAACACTAATACCGCAGGTGCGCACGCAGAGTACTTGCAGTTTCCAAGTAGAAATTAGTTATTCATATAAGCCGCATCGTGGCAAGATGAAAGTGAAGCGGTCCGCGTCATGCCATGTTGAGAAAGTAGCAAGCGGCTTAAGGAGGACCACCATAAATCATGGCATAAAAATTGTATTAAAAATACTGTAGCTTAATTTTTAAGACTTCTAATTGTATGTAATTACAAATAATAACCCACAGCCTTTGCCCCGCGCGCGCGCGCGCGATTCGTGTTACCAATTCCCCTAACAATAGCACCTAATGTAATAAAATAATATCTTCCACCTATACTCATTTACTTCCCTGCTTGGTGTGCGTAATATTAAATATTACGCTTCCCAAGGACAAGAACAACAAGTTTATTTACATTACGCTTATTAATTTCTACATTTATTCAGTTCCTGTAGAGTTAATGTTGTAGATAAAATACTGATTTTTATTAACTTTTTTTATTATTTTGTGTGAAAGATTACTCATCTATTTTACGCTCTAGCATTTGATAGGTTTTTATTGGAATGAAATGGTAAAAAAAAAAAAAAATACTGAACGAAAAGCTGCAGACGAACATCAGTATTTACAAGAAAAGAAGGAATCGAATATTTTTACGTTTTTACCTAAAACCAAAATAGTATCTGTGGTATGTAATATTGCTATTAGTATATCAAAGTTGAGTATAACATAAAACAACGTCTTAAGCAGTAGAACTATGGTACAAATCACAAGTAACAGTGTTCATTCTAAGACGATAAATTAAGAAGAAAAAAAAAAAAAAAATGCCGCCTTAACAGGCGTAACTATATATATTAACTTTTACTAGTTAGAAATTATCTCTTGGCTGGAAATGAGTTTGATACCCTTGCTTTATAGTGTAATGAGCGCATAAAATGCAATCAGTCTTTGGGCATAACAAGGTGTCGGTAACAGTGAAAAAGAGAAGCAATGCAAAAAAATAACATAGAGGAAAACAAAAAGAAAAAAATATTTTGGACTACTAATGAGCCGCTACAAAAAAAAAGACAATTTCAAATAATTCTGTTTTGAACAGCCATGGTTATATTATCCCTACAGTCCTTTATTTTAATGAACAAGGCTTAAAAACCTCCGAATACTTTTTTCAAGTAGAAAAGCTTTCCAACATTCCAACATTATTCTTGCTAACTTAAAGACAGCAACACTTCATTTAATACGAAGATGTAACGTAAAGTTTGAATTATTATGAATAGCCGAGATATCTGGATAAAATGTATTCTACATATTAATGGATCCTTATGTTCACAATGTTGTAAGTTTAAACTATTAATTGTTTGGTTTCAGGAAGCCGTATATCGATGTAACCCGTAATATGGAGACAATACGTGTTTAATCTGTCACCTTCTACAATGATGGCATTCGAAAAGTCAAGGAACGCTGGGAGAAATCTATAACTTTGGATGAAAACTATGTAGAGTAGTCTTTTAGAATTTATAAACAAAATTTAAGTCTCAATTATTATGAACAATGCTTAAAACTTTACGATTCCGTGGTTTAATTCGATCTACGGCTTCCTGAAACCAAACCTATCAACATGAATAGTTGTAATTTACAACACTATATACATAAAGGATCCATTAATATACAGAATAAATTTTATCCGGATACCTCGGTTATTTCTCAGTGATAATTCAACTTTACGATACCCTCTCATATATACTGTTCATTTTTATTTAAATAATATAAACCCCTTTTTCCGTATTAAATACGTTATATGTTTTTATATTAATCTTTAAGTCACAGGTTTTGTTTATCTTTATATAGGAAAGAGGAAAATCCATATTTTCTACTGTATACAAAACAAACTACACCATTCGTATTGTGTGTATACTCGTATAATGCAAAGTATATAACTTATATTAAAATTGCCGGCCTTTTTTTTTTCTTTTTAAAATATGGGGTCTAGAAAATTTTAAGAAATTTTTTTATTTGTTTTGTAAGATTCTGTTAAAGATACTGTAATTTTATCTTTTATCAGGTGTTTGTATTAAATTTAAATCTTATTTTTTAATCTGAATCTCTCTCTCATAATTATCATATTCCATTTTTATTCCCTTATACTTAGACTGCATAAATTTAAGGGATGTAAAGCACATAAATGATTTTCAGCTGCATACATCTATCATTAATGTTACTTGTTTGATTATGTATAGGAAATATGTTCAAATTTAAACTTATTGAATTTTTATTTTTATTTTAACGCATTTTATATTTTACATTTATTAGTACACATATCTTGAACTATTCATGTTTCGAGAAGTCATAAACAGCTAAAATATCTTGTTATACAGCAGAGAGTTTAAAGATATGTTAGTTTTTATTATCTGTGTTTTTCCATCTACTTAGTTGACATAACCTTAATTATACAAAATTCTCAATAGTTTTTAATTTTGAAAATATATGGAAATAACGTATTGTTTTTAATTATTTTTAAAGATATATTAAAGCCTTTATTGTTTGTAATGAAAATAAAGTACAATTTTCATATAAATGATCAGTCCACACCTTTCAAAATATTTTGTTGGGCAATAATTAAATTAAAATAAACTGAATTAAATTTTAAAATAGATTGCGTAATTTTTTTAAAAGAATATTTTGTTTCAAAGATACAGTCTATTTATTTTTAGTTTTAATTTAATGCTCTTTTTTGTTTCTAAACACCTGTTGACATAATATTATTTTAAAATTCAGATATCTCCAGTACCAATGACGCTTTTGTTATGCTCAACCGAAATTATTCTTCGTTTAGCAATTTTTTTTTAATTAATTTGTTTATGTACTGCTTATTTTTGAATTTTATTTTGCGACATTTTATTTGTCTCATTTGTATTGCCTAAAATATCAGCAAATTCTGCATATCAAATAATTTTAATAATTTTCCAAGATTTGTGGATTTTTATTAGTAAGAAATGCACTATTTTAAAAATTAAGTTTTTATATTATTCTGTAAAAGCTTAAAATTTATAATATCTTTACGAAATTCATATTTGTAATTTAAAAAAAATTATATTGCATTAATGAATATGTTAAAAGGTATCATAATAATACATATTAACATTAATTTTTATTACAATATTATTAAATAATTTTAATTATTATTAAATATTTTTAATTATTTTTCTTTCGGTGTTGATAGAAAATAATACATTGGTGGACTGAATATCATGAAAAGGTTTAGTAAATTACTATCCCATATATAAAATTAATGAGTAGCTCGAATAATTTGTAACGATTTAATATTAATAAAATTTGTATATTTTGATGCGCATGTTATCAAAGCAATACATATTTTTAAAAAAAAAACATGAAAAAGATCGTAAATTTTTTATTTTTAATGTCTTTATTTGTATTTCAAAAATTTGTGCGTAGAACTAAATGGAAACACAAAAGTCTTATTTTTCAATATTTTATACAAATACAAAAAACATGGATACAGTTGTTTGTCAACATTTTGATCTAATAAGTTAAAAAAAAATCACAAAATGTTACATTTAACAAGACATGCACAGCAACTGGCATAAGTGTGAATAGTCTTAGGTTAATATTAGTCTAACACTGCTTGAAGCTACAGTTAGATTACCAACCTGTGACATAGTGAAGGTATGATTATAGATTCAAATACATAGAAAAAATATTTTTTTCGAACAATTTCATCTTTAAATAGCTTCCAATAGTTAATAAAGAATTTCCGAAGTGGTATGAATATTTTTCCCCATGAGAATGTCCGAAATTCTTTTTAATGAGAATCTTAAACAATTTATCAGGAATATAATTACTTTTAGATGTAGAAATTGACATTTTTTTTTTTTTTATATAAAACAAGAGGCTAATGATATGGATCAGAAAAAAAAATCAATGACATTTCTACTAATATTATCGTATTTTATCAATAAAATACTTTTAATCACTTTATAATTTCTATAGATTCTTAGCGACCAATTTATTCACACGAACCTATTACATATATTTGAATTTTAATGTGAAACATTTAAATGGAATTTGAATTTTACTGAGAGAAAATTAAAATCTGTAATGGAACTATCTCTTCTAAAGAATAAGTTGGATATGCCATATTTTTGTAATAATATCTTTCAAATGAACACAAATAAAAATTATTCATTTATTTTAATTATGTCAAAAAACATAATAAAATTATGTTAAACAACTTATAACTATAAATTCAAATATCATATATTACTGGTATCTTTTTAATTTCCTATCAGGCACTCTCACATTAAAATTTCTTAAAGAAAACAATACGCCTTGCAATTCCTCCGTAATTACATGTGCACGCGTATAATCATTGATGCAAAAAATATTATGGACTATTAAAATCAGCTAAGGTCTTCGAAATCTCAAGTTCTACTGATTTTGAAATAGAATAAAACGAAAGAAACCATATTTCAAAAGAAAATAAAATAAGAAAAAATGGACACTACTGTATAAAGACTTTTTATAGAGTAATGTGAATTGAAAAGAAATTATAATAAAACGCATTTACCTTGATATTGAAAATTATAATTGATTTCATATAATTAGTAGAATTTATTACTAAATAACAGAAACTCGTATTGGTGGGTGTTAACTAGAACAAGGCTTTCCTAGGAAACTATCATACCTTCATTTTGTCACAGATTTCATCAAAAAAAAAATTATTGTTTTCATATATCACCCTGAGTTGCATGCATCTCCCATGTTTCTAGAGATGAAAATCGTCTCCAAAGTCTGTTGTTGTAGTTTCATTTATTTATTTATTTATTTTCAAAACAAATGTTGTCATGGTGCAGCTTTCATTGAAAATTGTCCAAAGAGTTTTTTTTTTATACAGAAAACAAGTCACAGGGAATTTCTCACAAAAATTGCATCCGGAGTATTTAGACATATACTCCATAAATATATACCTGTACAATCACTATACAACTGTGTTATACGCTAAGCCTCAAATAAATACATACACTGTACAGATTATTTTGTCTAGGCGCGCCATCTACATACATCGACATACACACACAACGTCCGCTGTGGGGGGCAGAGTTGACAAACTCTTTGATCTGTCTGATGCAATAGTTCGAAGGAAAAATTCGGACTCCTTCCCTTTGAGTTCTGGACAAGGTTTATGGACGTAACAACAGGAATAATTCGGTCTCACGGATCACTGGTGTGGTGGCTATCTATTACGAGTGTTTGGAAGGAAATTGAACCGTATTTCAGCTATGGAGGGACATTAAAGTCTTTCAAAAGCAGAGTCAGTCTTTTTTTTTTCAATAAAAAACAAATTCAATTCGTTTGTGACAGAAGTGCAATGGATAATCTTAGAAATACAGTAGTCACTGAGCAATGACCATGATTTGATGGATTTTTTTCATCCGTTTCTCGAATTTGTTCATGTATAATAGCATCTCTGTGAATTTGAAATTCAATACAAGAGCCGATGGGTTGTATAATTATTACGTCAAACCGCGGAAAATCATTACCGTACAAGTCTACTGTAATAACCAGTTATTCTTCATTTGTCTCGAATCGGCAATTCAAGGTCACATCTCTTCTTTTAACTCTGAAATCGACAGTATTGTAAATCCTGAACAATCTTTTGTTTTTTATTGTTGTTGATTAGATTAAATATTATCCTAAGAATTTATTATTTCTTCTTGATTTTACAGGTTCGAATGTTATCACAAATTCCAATAGAGAAAAGGAATTAATCAATTCGAATTTTTTTCATACTGTCACGGTAACCAATAAAATATTTTAAAAGAAGAGAGTTGTGTGACCCTCAAATGACGATTTAAAAATGGTTGGACACATAGATATAAATATCATAGAAGATATATAAAGTGTCTACAAAAATTCTTTCTCAGTATACTACAAAAATCATAATAAAATGTTATAACACAGATTTAAGGTCTGCACCATTTAGAAAGTGAAATTAAGTGAGTTTTATGAAGAAAGCAATTTCAGAGAGGCTTTAATTCACTTCTCAGTGAAGCATTCATATTGCTTCTAGTTTTTGTACTAAATTACCTTTAAGAAAGAAAATGTAATTTCTTATTCTCGTTTTTGACATTTTTTTTCGAACAATTTTGAAATGTTCTCTATTTTTTAGAAGTGTAAAAACAAATGCGATAATCATTAATTCTGTTAGGTATTTTGTGCTAAAAAGCAAACATCCTAATATACAAAGTAATTTTTGACTATTTTATCGACATGAATTATATTGAATATGTATGAAGAAAGTTCTGCTTCTTTAGCCAGATGCAATTAGTTTTAAATTTTGATTATTTTATATAAAAAATTAGCTTAATTGATATACTTTCGGGATTTTTTAAAAATTTTGCGAAATGATAATAATAATAATTCAGACAATTTTTTTAAAAAAAAAACTCATTAAAATATTGTTTACTACATTACAATGCCTGGATACGTCTGTTTAGTATTAAATAATGTTTTGTTCATTTTAAATATTCGAATGAAATAATCACTTGATATCCTAATAAGATGGCCAAGTGAATTCGTAAATCTGAAAGAATAAATTATTCTCTGGGATGCTTTTAAAAAAGTGCACTTTCTGAATGTTGCTAAGCCTTAAAACTGTGGACAGAATGCTTTTTAAATATTTTTAGTAAGAATGAGATGTTTCGACGATTCTATATATATCAAACCCTTTGATACTCATGAAATTTCAGTCTTCCGATAAATATACAGAATTATCTTAAAATAAATGTATTACAAATGCATGTAAAGTCTTTTTTATTGTAGTAATAATCAGCAATTGCTGAGAAAATGGTCTATTCAACAAATAACTATAAACAAATACAGTAACATCAATATGCAACTGAAACATTCTTTCGCAAGTAACGGTAATAATTTATTGAAATCCATTAAGCAAATTTATTGTATAACATTTTGACACGAAAACGAAAGATGTGTGAAAAAAAAATACCCATATGTATATTGTATCTAACACAAAATAATACAAAGGAAGCTTTGCATATATTGCGTGTAACATACACATAGAGTAGTAACAATCATTAAAATAACCGACTTAACGTGCTCTGAATAGTATTTATAAAGTAACAGTTTTAAAATATCTTTTTTTTTTTTTGGTGTCGCATAAATTTAGTTTTAAAATTTGCTTTACCACTTTTTATGTATTGTTTATTTTTAATGTACCATAGCACGCCTTTTTCTGAATGAAATGTTTTGAGAATTCTTATTCAATGCTTTTTCAATCATATCATACGAAAATGAATGTTCCAGCTTACAATAAATCTGGTATTTCACATACTTCGAACTAAAAACAAATTTTTAATGAAGAATTTAAGGATTTTCTAAATAAAATCACAAATTTTTCAAATAAAATAATACGATTTCTCTCAAAGGAAGGTTTTTTTTTTCAGTCGGATAAAAACTTTATTTAAAAAAATTTTTAGTGAATATAAATTACAAAGTTTAAAATTTACAAATATCATATTTGTTGTCATCTTTTTCCCTCGGATTCGTTTATAAAGCGAAAAATATGATTAGGGATCAAAATATACAGTTTCAAGATTGGTCTTTGTAATTCGGGACATGTAGCTTATGGAAGATATGTACTTTATTTAATTCGTTCTTTTTAAAATAAAATACATTGTTTTTGTTAGTCTGGAACAACATGCTTGATTACTATTATACGTTTTAGTAAAATACGACACGAATAGGATAATAATAAAATTGTATAATATTTTAAGATGAATTTCCTGCATTAAATTTTACGCAATTCAGTCTATTTTAAAAAATGGGCTAAAAATACCTTGGGTATAAATGTTTTACGTTTTTTGGTAAATAAAAACTACTTAAAAATTGAAACAGGAATTCATTTATTTTTAAACTCAGTATTATTTCCATTTCAGATGTGTCGAAGTTAAAACTATGCTTTAATAAAACGAAACTAATGCTGCCACACAAAAGTTACAAACTGTTGAATTCTACACTACCACAGTTTAAACTTGATAAAGAACTTTCAAGATTTTTCGGTAATAATAATAATTTATCTCTCATTAAAAGAAAATATTTATGATATAATATTTTCATTCAATTCAAATTTCAAAAAAAGATATTCTAATTACTATAAAATAATTATTTTTCTTTCTTTTTTACCTTCATAAATAAAAATCTAATAGGAACCAAATTGAATGCATAGTATATGGCACTACTGTGTAAATATAGGGTGTTATCATCTGTAGAGACAACACTTCATTCAAATTCTATTCTATTCTAAATATCATTAATATATAATAATTCGGCAATTACACCTTCCAGTGCACATAAACTGTATAAAATATTCGTATCATAAAAATTCGGTGCATGGTTTTTATAATTCGGGATAGCTAAGATGCAAAAGTCGTTTATTTTAGTCAGATATGTGCGTTTATAGAATAACGTAATTCAAAGATATGGTAGAGAAGTCACTATCGAAAAGAGAAGAAACTATAAAACTACAAAAATAACGTCTAATAAAAATAACGTCATTTGCTTCAGAGTTTCTTAAGAAAGTAACAAAAAAATTTTCAAAATCACTCCAGCTCTCTAAATTTATATAAATGTGTAGAGTATAACGAATGATTTTTTTTTTTTTTAAATCTAACAAATAATCCATTCTGTGAATCTGCTCGTTGGGATGAAACATTATCATTTATCCTGAAATTTATCCAGAATTTGTTTTGAATTGAAAAAAATTTATATTTAAGAATAAAACTTTCCTGTCTCAAAAAAAAAAAAAATTTATATTTAAGAATAAAACTTTCCTGTAAAATTAAGAATAAAACTTTCCTGTCTCAATTCCTTTTAAAACTATAATTAAGTAAACAAAAGAATAAGAATAGATTAACTTTTAAAGCAGAATTTTTATAGAAAGAAATTTTTTTCCTCCAAAAATTTGTTCAAATTAATATAGACTCTTTCAAGCAGAAAGATGACGTCAATTTAAGCTGAAAGACTGCATAAAAAAAAGCTACGCTAATGTATTAATAATCTGATAAAGAGGCATTCTAGAAACTTTTACATAAACTTTAAAGTAATTTTTTTAAGAAAAAAATTTTACAAAGTTTTTTCAAACATGTAATATTTAATATAAGACATTTTAAATTCCAAAATTTATTAATAAATTTTAAGCTTTATAATTATCTATCTACATGAAAAATTAATGTAAAATATAACACATATTAGCAGTAAAAAGTTGAATCTTAAATACGTGACGTCAATATCAAACCATTTTTATTTCTGGATTACTGAAGCTTCAAAAATAGCTAAAAATATTATCTAAAACACTGACCAGTATAATAATTTAAAACCAAAAGTTTCTCTGGCAAAAGTTCAGTTCATTCAAAAAGTATTGCCAGAAGGCCTAGATGTCTAAATGTACCCTATACTTGATGAGACAATTCAGAATTGATTCCATATTTAAAATAATTACCAATAATAGTGTTATTTTAATTATGCTACTGGCCTAGAAACTTGAAAGTAGCTGCATGGTATAAACATCTAACACAGTAGTTATTTTATTATTCTAAATTCGTTTATTTTGTGGTCATATAGTTAGAGATAAAAATACAGATTACTTATTTTTTTTCCTCCTTTAGTTCAATTTAATTTGTTACGTCAAGAGAGTATTTTTGTTGTTATTAAATCAGTTCTACTAAACATTGCAGTCAATGAATTGAACAAGTTTCGTTATTCTGCAATCATCACAGAATGGATTATGTTCAAATCAGAAAATCTAGTAAGGTATTCAAAGTGAGAGATTGCTCTGTCTTATAATTCAATAAAATTCGAAACTGCTTGCTTCTGATTATGGGATTAAAAAAGTCAGCTCTTTCCTTCTTTAGAAATGTTTTCGTTTTTAAACGATAAAATAATATGTTAAAAAATGAACTTTTTTCTTTTTAGAAAAGCATCTCTTTTCATAAAATAATACCTTTTGGCTGCTAAAATTCAAAAGGTTAATCAATTCACTGGCTTGATTGGGATTGAAGTTGCTATTGACTAACAATTCATTTTTTAGAATGCTCTTATTTTAACAGTAAAAGTGACTAACAATTGAAATATGCTGTTATGCAAGATAAAACATTACTATATAAGTGGTTGAAAAATTGTGTTGTGAAGCAGGAAACTGATCTGAAGTATGCCTTTATATACATATCAACCTTTTCGCACGGGAAAGTTATGTATATAGTTTTCCGCAAGTCGAAGGGTTCGCAAAATCTACGATTTTAGCAGTATGTACTTCAGTGTAATTGTTTCATTTTCGAACAACATTCTGTTAGAAAAAAAAATTCTATTTCTCATTGGATCACTAATGATAAGCAAAAGCGGTTACCGAAGTTAATGATTAGTAGTCAGTGTTAGAGGAATTTTTTTCTCCAGATGTAAATGAAGATTATAACAAAACGTGTGATTGTTAAAAACCTGACATGGGTGGTTATAAACTGTCGATATTGAATGAATCTTCAATTTTAGATATTCAAAATTTAATTTTTTTTATTTATGTTTACTTTATTGTCATAGATTAAGATAGCAATACTTCAAGTCAATTTCTGCTTATTGAATTTATTGCTGGGACAGAGAAGAGATATCCTGCACCGCAAATTTAAAGAACATCATTGATTTTAAGATCAAATTGGCTACAACACCGGTCTGTTAACCACATTTCGATTTTTTTTTACTGGCCCACAATGGCCTGGATACTACTGGAGCGTTGACAGGCCACAAAATCAGTCCGGACCTGCAGCTTCCGCCATTGTCCAAAAACTCCCAATGACTATGAATACATTGAATGACTATGAAGAATCCACAATGATCTGACATATACAAAATGCCCTTTTTATCTCTGTATCACGTTCTATATATAGATATAGATATATACTTTTTTTCTTATATAAATTTGTCATTGTGGTCCATATTGCATATGTACTCAAATGTTGAAAAAGATGAAGTATTTGGCTTAGAATGAACCCGTCACAGCTCTGTGAGTCCGTATTCGTCTTTGGGTTCGATGGATGTGTTGCACGTCGTCATCTGGGGGTTGTGCAGTCCTCTATTTTGCAGGGGGATGAGGGCTGCGGGCTGTTGTTGTGCACGCCCTGGATTGCCCGCTGGATTGTTGGCGTTGTTGTTATTGCTGTTTGCATTATTGTTGGCGTTCGGCTGCTGGTTCTTCTTCTTGACGTTCTTGGTGTTGGGTAGTTTGTTGTCCTTCTTCCACTTCATCCTCCGGTTTTGGAACCAGATCTTGATCTGTCGCTCGGAAAGCAGGAGGGAATGCGCAATCTCGATGCGCCGTCGCCGAGTCAGATACCGGTTGAAGTGGAACTCCTTCTCAAGCTCTAGTATCTGGTGTCTCGTGTAGGCGGTCCTCTGGCGTTTTGGTTCCATTCCGACGAAACCACCGTTGGCTGCAAAAGAAAGGAAAATGAAAATTTGCAAAATTGATAATTCTATAAATAAACCAATGTATAAGGGATTTTTCCAAAGGTGAATGCATTGAAATTTCTAAAGTCATTGATAATAAATATAAGTAAAAAAAAACATTTTTGAGTCGAGCTTTTATTTAAGATGGATTAAAAGGCATAAAAATATTTTTTTAAATGTAAAATAATATGTAATTTATTAAAGCTTGTGGAGCTTAACTAAGATACTTAGGTAGTTACTAATAAATTAAGTATCATAGCTATTTGCTTGTAAATAAGATCAGAAGAAGGATTGACGCCACAAGCTTTCATAAGCTAAATATTATTTTACATTTAAAAAATTATATGATTAAACTTTAGTTCATTTTTAAATAAAAACTTGGTTAGAAATTTTTTTACACATATTTAATTCTTTTTAATATGGAAATTCAAGATTAAAAAGCAATTACGTGAGCTACATGCGTGTACAAAATTTCAACTCAATTGGACGTTGTGAAGTGCAAGACCCTGGCACCTCCTTAAATCCTCCACTATTTGAGCATACCATTGTATTGAATTGTCATCGGAATTATACATGTAAGCAAAATTTTAATTTGATTGGTTGATAGGAAGTGAGTTGAAATTCATTTTGAACTGGAAAGGCACTATTTTTTTAAACGTTATGTGAAAGCTTATGTTATACGAAACGAGTTATATGAAAACTTATAAATATACTGAAATGGTATGAAAATTGCAACCACGGTTTTTCCTTTTTTTTTTTTTTTTTTTTTTTGTTCTTAAATTAATAGAAAGTTTTATAAATTTTTTATTAAATGAAATAACACAACGACCAAGGGCCAACACTCCATCAAAAACTAACACGGTATTTGTTTAGTAAAGGTTAAGGACTGTACACAGTTCACTCGAATTTTTGACACGAAACAACAATGGTCGCTTCAGATCAATCAGACAATGGCTTTAAATTTTCGTGACGAACTACTCGCACGTGCTGGGATCAAGCTCTCTTCTCTTCTATACCTTAGCCAAATTTATAATAAATGATTCCTTACAAACTAAATGTTCTTTTCAGAGTCTTGTGTATTCATTCTCCCCCAAACATGATGTTAATTGCATCAAATTATAAAAAGTCGATTGTATATCTCACAAGCACGATACGACGACTAATGCTCCTTCTAGTGACGCCACCATTGCAATGTTAAAAGATAGGATATTAGTTTTGTTTTTTAAATGAGGGTTCAAGCCTCAAAGTCTTTATCACTTTGAGATTTGTAAGCCTATTTTGATCAAAGATTATCTCAATTTTATACACATTTACAACAATCGAATCTTCCATTCCTACTAACCAATCAAGACCAGGTAATACAATTATCAACAAACATGAGAACGTCGTTGAAAGTTATAGCCTAATGACAACAAGATATTATTTCTGAACAATAATATTTATCTAAAATTAGCCTTTTATTCTTTGTGGTTGATGTTAATTATCTTTGCTCTTAAACTTAGTTAACTTACTTTTCGTGTTCATTGACTATCAAGTCATATTAGAAACTGTGTTGATTAGGAAAATTCCCTTCAACTGCCCTTATGGACATTTTTAAGACATTTTTTGGTTGGTTCTAACAATTAAACTCATAGATACAAATCACAGTTACTATAAATTGAAGTGTAGAAAAAAGGATATGAGGAAAAATGCGCAGCAGCAATAACAGATTGGAGGTTTGAATGTAGAGAGAGAGAAGAAACAAGTAAAAGATTATAGCAAATTGATAGAAGGGTGAAATGATTTCGGAGGAGAAGTGATTATAAGATAGATGACATTCACGCGGATTTGACCTTGACTCGAAACAACCTTAAAAAGTATTCAGTTAAGTTTATACGATCAGGTACTCTATAGATGTGGAAGTTTGAGGATTTGCTCCAACAGGCCTAATAGAATAAGTAACACTTTAGGTATTTATCTTAAAAATTGAATTAAGATTGATTATTTACTTGGAGAGGGAGCTTTAAGTGAAAATGTGAATCAAATACTGAGAAGTAGCGGACCCGTGGCATCACAGAACTAACAAAGCTGATGTAATTTTCGAAGACATTGTTTGTACCTGAAACAAAGCCTACATTTCCCACTGCTTTGCAACTGAGCTGAAAAATCCCTTCTCGCCCCATCATATCACTCCGCGACAGTGAAATTACGTAATGGACGAGAAGACCTCTCAGTCAATGAGAGATCGGCGCCCCCTGACAGCTTTACAGCTGTCCAGAGAGTTGCGGCGGGCATTCATCTTACACTCGGGCGCCCTGACACTATCAAAGAGCCGCGGTTAACACGGTCACCCCCTACCCAGAGGGAAGCACAATAGTGACTTACCAGAGTCCATAAATATGGACCGCTGGGGGAAAAAAATTCCCTGCAGCGACCACACACTGCTCAGTTAAAAACGGTCGTTCAGAAAAGTGGTCATTTTAAAAAGAATGCACTTAAAAATCCTTTTTAGTGAACAAAAGTATGAAACGCACAATTGTGTGTGTGAGAGTGAAATAGATTTCTTATTTCATATGTAAACATAAGAATAGTCTCCTGATGTAACACTTCTGAGCTGTTACAGAACCAATATAAGACCAGTGCCTTCGTAAAATGATTCGTAACGTTGGGCTATGCGCGATTTTGAGCCACCAGTGTTTGTGATTAAATTAGTTTGGACCCGAGCAAGTGCATAAGAAATTAATCTGAACACTATTCCAAACTAGATTATACATGCGTCGAGGTAATCCTAGACCGAAATAGGGAAGGTATATTGTATATTCATAGTATGATGAAAATAAAGATTTTGATTAAAATTAGACTTCATCCTCTATTGAGAGTGAATTTCTCTTAATTTGAGTTTCGTTTCAGAATTATTGAGCTTTTAAATAATGTTCGTCGAGTTATAACGGGGAGGCGTTGCAACTTGAACGTTAGATCCAAATTTGGCACTTTTCCTGATATTTTAAGAAAATGCTTCACTATTATAACTTCTTAACTTCTCAAACCGTTATAAGGCCATATTATGTTACATCTTTCCTATGCTGTCCCCCCCCCGTTCGAAGCTTTTCGTTTTATCAGGTATAAAATATATTAATGAAACACGATGTATTTATTATCAGACAACACAATGTTTTTCAAAAATACATTTCACTTCTGTTTTTTGTTCTATTTGAATATTTTCAGCGATTTTTTTAAGGAGGGGGGGGGTAAATTATGTCCTATATTCTGTTTCTTAAGCTACATGTTAAATAAATTCCTTACCTTAAATATTACAATGAAAAGTTGAGTATTTACAAATAATATTTCTAAATTTAGATATACTAAGTTTTAGAAAATGATAGTGCCTAGTGGTCATGGTTTCAGACTCATTGCCTGCGGTTTTCATTGAGTCGCGGGTTCGAGCCTTGGCCACTAAGCACCCGCCGTGTAGCCAGGGTTGATGCACGCTAAATCCGTGGGGGGCCAAAGTTCTCCCATTGGCATGGTGTGGAAGTTAGGAGAGGGGGTACCAACTCAGGTGTAATCTTCGTCACTTAACAAAAGTTCAAAATTACGAGGACCATCACCAATATCCCTCGTGTTGCTTCTAGAGTGACGTTAATAAAACCAAACCAAACAAATTAGAAAAGGATATATATGCTTATGTAATAAGCAAATATTTATATTAATATACAGAAACTTTTATACAGTATTTTATAAATCCAGATTTAGGATATAAGACAAAAACAACCTTAAGATTCGAATATATGATCTATAGTTTTGAGGTGAAACACAACACACCTTCACACACACACACACAAAAGATTGCCGAAAAGAAAATATTAAATGTTACCTATCGTCATCAACATTTTTTTTTTTAAATAGAACTATTTATCATCTGATATCTCATCTGCATTTAGAGATCTGGTACATTTCAAATAATGCTTTCATTTTGATTATACAGCCGCGAATATTCCTTACTCTCAGTTTTACTATGGCTTCCTTGATAAGGAATCGCTTGTGATATCACTCTTATACATTGTAGAATCTTAAATCTAATTTTTTTCTTTTTACTCAATTTAGATTAATAATTTGTTCAGATGACGTCATGACTTCAGATTAAGAGCAGAGAGACATTGATACCTTTTATATGTGTGTATGTGATCGTTTTTTTCTTACAGTGAAATGTTCCAGTTTGGAATTTTTTTTAATAGATTATTTTTGAAATCTCGGGGGGAAACGAGATTAGCTGCACGTTCAGCCACATTTTTTATTGGTTATATTTAAAAAACTATAAAACTTTTCCTTCTATAAGTGATTTTTGTAATAATTAAAAAAATACTGTCAAAGGAGAGCAAATGTAAACAAAAGATTTATACGATAGAGGAAAAAAAACAATGCTATTGAACGTATTCGAAAAGGACCAGTGGATGAGTGAAACTGAAGTTTAATGGCGTAAGAGCCAAATGGGGTTATGCTGCATGAAACAAGATGTAACTGTGTTCTAGACGTCTGAAAAAAAATAGAAGGAAGATAAAAATTGTGTCGAGAAGGAGAGTCGAAAATAGAGGAGGATATCTTGGGGATCATGATGCCCGTACCTACCTAAGGAAGGTAAGCCTCTGAGGTTCTTGATATAATCTCTCTAGGAGCAGGGTGCATGGTCATACCCCTCTCCCGACATTGGTACCCATTTTAGTCACCTCTTTCGACATACATGTCGAAAAAGGGCAAGAAAAGCAGAATTTAACCTTCCTGGAGTTGTACGGGTAAAAAATGAAGATAAATTCAGTTCATAAAGCTCAGGTGGCGTCCTCGTTCCTTGACTGAGGTTCAGAATTACAAGGTCCGTCGCCAATAGCCTTTGTGTTGTTTCAAGTACTACGTTAATAAAACCAAACTAATCCTGAGTTTGTTGAAATGATAAAAAAAATTGCCGGAAAAAGGGTTAAGTCAGTGGAAAACGACCATCTTAAAAATTGCAGGTTTGATTTTTTTTTTTTTTTTGTTTGTTTTATTGTAATACAAGTTGAAGTTTACAGCGATTTATTTAACATGCGGTTTAGGAATCATAATCCCCGAGTACTGCGTGTTAACAAAGTTAGGCTGTATTAATTTTCATCCTTTTTTTATACTTGAAATGCTAATTGTAATTTAAACTTTACTTGAAAGCCAAAAAAATATTTTTTTTTTTTAATTTTTAATGTACAGTAAAAAGTATGCTTATTTCGATAATTTAATGCAAAAATTTCTCTCCTAAAAAGCATTTGGAAAGTTTTTAAAAGGGGAGGGAAAATTCAGTGGACTGTTCAATTCTCCTTCTCCATTAATAGATTCAATACGAATTAAAAGAATATATTGTTAATGATATATATGCCTCGAATTCTTTTAGCAAAACAAAATTTTAAATCATAAGGAGCAATTTAAATATATGTTGAAAAATGTAAATTTTCGAAAAACTCGAGGAAGTAATAAATAATCTTAAAGAACATTTTGCTGTTTGGCATAAACATACATTAAAGAGCATTCGTATTATATATAAATTTCATGAAGATACTTCTAAAATAAGACACTTTAGTCTTTTAAGAGAGTTTCGTATTCTAAATATTTTTTCTTTATATTTTCTAAGCAGTTTTTGATTTTCTAAAATTTAAGAGTAATTATTTATTGGTAAGTAAATTTTGTTTACCCTAGTGTGTGTCCAAAGAATAAAGGAATAAGTCGATTAAATGTTAGCATAAACGAGTAAATAGATTTATTGAGAAAAGTTGAAGCCTTTAAAAAATGCTGGAAACTTAAGAAAAATAAATACCCACACCCATTCTATGGCAATATCCGCTATATTCATTGCAAACATAACTGGGAAAAAAATGATTTTAATGCTTTTGTAATGAATCGGTAAACTAACAAACAGAAAAAAAACTATTCAAATATGTTAGCGTGTTTCGTCGTAAATGAAAAAATATTTTAAAGTAAAAATAATTTTATTGGGAAGTACAACTACGATGTACAATTTACAAATGATGTGAATACGAACTGTGCGTTAATGACGCATGAGTAAGCATTTGTTACTCGAAAAGAAACGCAAAAATATCCTTGAAAGTGATGACAAAACTTTTGATGCACGCCAACTTGTTTTTCTTACTATTACACGCGAATTTTCTTACCTAATGCACATTTTTAAACGACAATAGTAATAATGCTTTATATAAATAGATCTAGAGTGGTGATGTCTTATACTATCATATTTATATCATGCTTTCGTTGAAAACAAAATTCTCACTCGATGCACACTCGAAGATGCTTGTTAACAAAAGTTATGCAGGTGTATTTTGTCATGTTTAATTATAATAATGCAAAATTTAAGTTAACGACTTAAAAAATTCAGTTACGACATCAAAATATATCTAGGAATGAGTGATGGTGAAATTTAATGGGGCGAAAGCCAGATGCGACTATCAAGTAAGGTGATCTAAATGTTTGGAAAATACGAAAAGAAAGATAAAAAACTGTTTGACAAGAAGGATGTCGAAAATAGAGTATAATCACTAGGGTATCTCGGGGGTGCGTCACTCTTGTCTACCAGACACAGTAAGCCCTATGGGAAAGAAGGAAAAAATATAACTAAAAATAATGATTTAATTTGAGAGTATGAAATAAATATTTAACCCTTTCATAATGATTATTTATTCAATTTTACGTACACAGGGATTCCTCGACCAAGTTTGGTTCCGACTAATATGACGTAAGTAGAACGGGTCCTATATATATATACACACATCACTAGGGTATGACGTAAGTCGAACGGGTCGTGTATGCATATATATAATAAACATTATTTTCATCAAATGGGTTATAAAATTTCATCACAAAATCATAGAAATTCAATCAACGTACTTATAGTTATGGTACCTAATGAAGAAAAAAAAATGTATATGTATTCTATTGTGCGAAGTGTATAGAAGAATACAACCGTAAAATACGTAATGTTAAAACGCTTTCTCTCTTTCAGCATTTAATATTTTTATTTATTTTTTGAGGTCATAAGCATTTATGATCGTAAATCGGGGAAAAGGTGTTGATATTGGAAATTTATGATTGCTTCGTAATTTGGGTATAAGTCATCTATAACAATGTCTGTTATGTAACAGTTAATAACGTATATTATATAATAAAAGTATATTAGATAACTATAATAATATTTTTTTAAAAAAAATAACATTTATTCTTTAAAGAAACTTTTATAACATTCAATGATAAATTTAACTACTTTTGATTAATTCCCGAATTCATTAAAAATTCTCAAAATTAAGAAGGAGGAAATCCCCAAAGTGGTAGTAATAAACAAAAATTAATTTTAAGTTTTTTTATTAATGATTTATAATAATTCGACTAAAAATAATATTTTTCGGTTTGTAGTAAATATTGATTAGGATTCATTCTTATAGAAAGAACTCAAAAAGTAGTTATGAAAATTGTTCTGTTTTCTTCAAAGCAGCACTTTTAAAAAACATTTTTGTTGATAAAATGCCCCCGAACAATTATTTTTAAAGAAATAATTTTAATATAGAGAAATATAAAAGCGCAGGAAGTACAAACTTTAAGAGACAGTCAGGTCAATTCTTTTGGCTTATTCTTTATATATATATATATATATATATATAAATTTGGCAAAATAAAGACATATAGCGGATCTAAAAAAAACGGAAAATTTAACATACTTTGTTCATATCAGTTGCCTTTTAGGTTTTGCTTAATTATTAGAATTCATTTCCATTTTTCCAACTTCATAGCCTACTAGTCCTTTTTTTCTCTCGAATATGGAATAGCTTCTAATATGGTGTAATTGAAAAATTAAATTGGCATCGTGATTATGAGTGACATTTTTCTCAATTACCCGTTAAATTTTGAAAAACTTAAGATTTTCCTAAAAATTCATATTTGATTGCCTATGATTCTAGAATTATATACACTATGAACATTTCAATTCAAATAATAGTATTGTGACAAAAAGAACAAGAGAAAAAAAAATCAACGTTCTTCACAGTATAAAATATAAATATGTTCTATTAAAATTTCATAAAATGATAGTAAAATAATAAAATTGCCTTCCTTCCTCTTCTGAAAATTTATAATAAATCCTTCCCTCGTTATCTGTGAAAAAATAAATCATCTACAAGTCCGTGACGAGTTGTTGATTTAATTTTAGTTTTTAATTGAATATATCAAGGCATAGATCATTAATCTGACTCGCTTACAATCAATTTAGAAGCTGTTGGATCCATGAAAGAATAAAAACAAGAAAAAATCACGAGAAGAAAACGAGAACAAATCAAACCTGCGATCTTCTAGATGATTAAAAAAGGATATAAAATGATTTCAAAAACAACTTTGTAATTTTTTTTTATCAAGAATACTTGTAATATTATCTCTGTCTTAACTGATATAAAACTACATAACACATCAGGGTAAAAGGGGAATAGTTTCTCACATACAAAAACTTAAATTACTATAAGACTTTGATGGTTCTGTAATGTCACTTTAGTGACATAGAATATGAGGGGGAAAGCCCATTGAAATCGTGTTAAAAAATCATTAAATTCACATCGTGAGATGCAAAAAAAAAAAAAAAAAGCAATTTGCCTCTTGTACAGAAAAAAAATTAATGTAAAATCCAGGTGGGGGGGAAGAGTCTAAATATTATGATAAATAATTTGTGCACCTTACAGACCTGCACATTGTTAACAATGTAGATGAGGAATTTGTTTTCTTTGAATTAACGTCAGCTCTAGAATTACTTAAAAGTGAAGCAAATGTTTGCGATAACACCCAAGTTTGTACTTTTTGCAGTTTTAGAGTTTTGAGTTCGCTATTTCGTAAATCAAACAATTTACCAGAATTTAGTTTAGTTTAGTTTTTATTAACATCGCACTAGAAGCAACACGAGGGCTATTGGCGACGGACCTCGTAATTTTGAACCACGGTCAAGTGACGAGGACGACACCTGAGTTGGCACACCCCTCTCCTAACATCCACACCACGGCAACGGGAGGACAGATTTAACGTGCATCAGCCCCGGCTACACGGCGGGTCTATGGCGGCCAAGTATCGAACCCGTCACTGAACGAAAATCGCCGGCCGCTAGTCCACGACCTTGATCATTAGGCTACCGCGGTCCCATTTTACCAGGATAACGCCTGAGTTGTTAGTACTTTTAATTCCAAAAATATTCAAATGCTATTTAACCTTCCGTGATTTTTGTTATTCCACAGTATCCACCTTAAGTATAAGAATTATTAATCAGCAGTCTATAAATTCTTCGGGATATGCGAACATAGATAGAGGAAAAATCAAACCGTTATCTTTATTTTCAGATAAAAGATTGTATAAATTCTGCTTTTCTATGCGTTATAAAAATCCAATGAAGGTTGGTAAATTTAATGTCGCAATGTAAGATACACGACGGTCTCTGAGACTGATCTTCGAAATTTTGAGTTTTATTTAAATGACGACAACGACAACAGCTGAGTTGGTACCTTTCTCTCCTAGCTTCCACATCCCACTAAAGAGGACTTCAATACTTAGTATTGGAATCGAGCCTCCAACACTTGGCTCGACTTGAACTTCGCTTCCAAAAACGACCATGACTCTGTTCGTTTTTGGCAGCATTAGATGTAGTTAATTAGCACAAATGTCATAATTTCTATCCGTATAGTCTTAAAGTTACCTCTATCAGTTATTAAAGACATGAAATTTCTTAAGGCTGTCTTCGAGTAATATGAAATAATAGGATCCTGACTTATTAGAACATTTTTTCAACCAGGAAAAAGAATGTCTCAAATATTAATATGATAGTTTGACTACGCTTTTTTATAATGAAAATCATATTTTATATTATACTATTCATCTCTATGCCAATTGATCAATTTTTCCGATATAAAATATATTCAATACTTCATTTCTTGTATTATAATGGTAATTGGGGGCTATCATTTGACTTGCTCGAGCGAAACATTCCGTTTTTATGGAATATTTCTAAATATTTAAAGACGTGTTCCACATTTAAATGAGGATTCGTTTACTTTTCAGCCTATTTCGAGTTTGGCTTTTACTCTTTGACATAAGATATATTGCTTATTGACGGCTCACTTGAAGCAACACGAGGGTGATAGTTGACGATTCTTGAAAACTTTGAGCCACTGTTTAGTGATGAAGACCTTATCTGAGTTGAATACCTTTTACATAAGTTGAAGACAACCTTAAATGCATTTTATGACGTCTCTTCGATTTACGATCGAGTTCCATTCAGACTATCAAGACGTAAATCGATCGAGTAGTATATCGGTTTTATATTTTTAACACTATTTTTATTCAAATGGATAATAAAATTGTACCCAACACACACAAAATTAATCTATGTACGTATTATAGTAATATGAAATGTGAAAATACGTATGTATTCAACTGTACGAACTGTAAATAAATTAATGTACCAATATGATTATCTTTATTTATTTACTCTACATTTATTTACTTGTTTATTCGTAAGTGTTAATGGCTGTAAGCTACATAGGTTACAAATAAAGTTTTTTGATCGATTGATTGTTTATTAACGTCGTTCTTGGAAGCAACACAAGGGCTACTGAGGACGAACCTCGTAATTTTGAGCCTCGTTCGAGTGACCAGGACGACATCTGAGCTAACACCTCCCATTCCAAAGCTCTACATCATGGCTATAGGAAGACTTAAGACCTTGACGGATTTAACTTACATCAACCCCGGTACACGACGGGGTTTTAGTGGTTTCAGTACTCAAACTTATGGAACGGAATTAACGCCGGCCGCGAGCTCCTGACCACATTCATAATTCGAGAAGTATGTATTAATTCATTATTATTACTAATAAAAGCACATAATGTAAAGCGTGTATATTAATGTACTAATTCTTATATTCTATAATTAACCAGTTTCCCCAGTAATTTTATTTGACGAATATACTTATTTCGTGATACATAAATAAAGCTATCCGTGATCCATCCGAAAAAACATTTATGGATTTCAAATAAATGGCAAAGCGACCCATAAAATAAAAGAAAATTTAAGAACACCTGCTTTAATGGAATCAAGACTTCACCCATCCGGCATAGAATTTGTAATTCTATCATTATGTTACCATGGTTTTTGCGAACACAAAGGAACAATTTGGAACACGAGTAATATGGGATTTTCTTGAAAGGTGCAAAAATAATACAGCAACGCTATCATGAATGTTCCGGATTTTCATAGGATAAACTTAAGGGGAGCCTATCTTTGAATTTCCCACAAATGTAAAGTCAGAAGACGAATTGTAATAGGGTAATATTAAAATGGTTTACTTTTTGCTTAAAAACGAATGTGATAGGGGGAAAAAATTTGTTCACAATTCTTTTAAAAATTGCTTTTTTAAAAAATTCATATCTTAATATAAATTAAAGTAAGCTTGTAACACCAACTGGCTATTTGCTTGCCATTACTAATATTAATTAGAGTAATGAAGAGTCTAATATGAGAGAAATAATCCAAAAATTAAATACTAACCAATTTTTTTTCATCGCTGCCTTAAATGTAATTTATCCAACCTATTCACTATATTTTCATAATTTCTATCAAATCAGCAAACATATATCATGCTTATTGGAAGGAATTTCATTTTAAACAATGGGAATAGAAAAGTCGAATAGAAAGAAGGGAATATTATGATACAGCCTTAGACATCACAAGCTATCAATAAATATTTTGCACATCAGACAATTGAGAGTACTATTTCATTTACTTACTTATTTATTTATTTATTTTTTTGCTTAATATTAGCTTTTATAGGGCTTTAAAATATTTATGTTTAAAGCTAAGAAATTTACACTAGAAACGCAATTTTACAAGACATTGTCAAAGCACATTTTTTTAAATGTTATTTGGTTGACTGACCGAAGAAACAAATGCTCTAATAAAAAAAATGATTGAAAAATTTGAAAAGCTATCAATAATGTTCTTAAAATTACCATAAACGTAATAAAAATTTCGTATAAATAACCATTTCTTCTCCGAGTCCAAATATATTCCGGGCTGAAACTCCAAATATCTGTACCTACATTTCCGTGGAGTGAAACTATTAGAAGATTCACTATCTCTCTATACTAAATAAATGTGAGTGCATTATAAACCAAATCAAACCGACACGGCATCCCGAGCATTCAATAACTCCAGTAATGTATTATTAAACATCCAATCTTTCAACTCGTTCTTTTTTTTCTCAAACACCCACTTCCATCACTCTATATCTCGTTAGCGACAAATAAATGAAAGGAATAAAAAAAATACTAATAATAAAGAAGGAAAAGCGATGTCTTCTTTAAAAGGCGCATATATCACGAAGAAAACAATTACCTTGTATCGGTTATCAGCTCTTAACCCCCCACTCGAGGTCACAATTAATAAAGCAATTACCTTTTGCCATAGAGATAGAGAGCGGCGATTTTTTCTCGTAAGCCTTTGGAGAATCCATTTAGCGGCGGCCTGCTTGATTTATCGCGGCCGCCTCTCCTAATGTATGCGGCGGGAGAAAAGAGCGTCGCGCGCCGGTGACACGATCCGGTCATTTATTATAACGGGGGACCACGTGCCGCCTTGTTTACATTCGGGAAAATGGGAGTTTTTTTTTTTTTTTTTTTCTTTCTTTCTCTCATAGATCTCGAGTTTCACTTTTTTTCTGACTGGACTTATAAAATGGACCCTCACGTGCCTCCAGGGTTTGCTTTTAGAAGAGATTTACTCAATTAAATTGGAAATTTCGTAGATTAGATTAAGTTGGATCATTACATTGGAGAAAAATTCGAGAACCATGCGATAAAAATGGCTACATTCTTGTCATTTCTTTTTAAAATAATCGAATTTCTATAGTTGCAATAACGTAATTCAGTCCAATTACAAAAATTTAGACTTTTATAATTCGAAATCTTTGGATTATTCGAATTTTTGCCTGGTCCCTAAACTGATTATGGGCTCTAAATTTATTTAAAATGGTTTGATTCTTTTGAAGAAGAAAAAAACATGTAAAGTAAAATAATTCAGTCAAACTTCTGTAATTAAAAATTTACCAAATTAAAAAAAATTTGCCCCGTCCATAGAATTCTGCAATAAAACAAGTGAAAAATTTTTGAAAAAAATTGTGTATTGTGGAATGAGGGAATTGATTTTAAGACTCAAGCCTGGCAATGCTGTGCCAAACAATGTGTATCTGTAATCTAGACGTATGAAAAAAATAGAAAGATAAAAATTGTTTAGCGAAAGAAAAGGGATCAAAAATAGAGGAGTACCCCGGGGACACGTCATCCATGTTTACCAAAGATGGTAAGACTTATGGAAAAGACAAAGATCAATAAGGTACTTTGAGTTTATAGGGAGCACACTCACCGAATAGATGGTAAGCCTCTGAGACTTTTCAGCTGAAGTGGATTATTATCTTAAAGATTTTGTTAAGGATAAGGGAGGAGTGTCAGAAAGTTGAATTCAGCTTTTTCATCACTTGATAAATAGAAATAACTCAAAATGAATAAAAGACTGCATTCAAAGAGGCAAGTGTAAAAATACAGGCTTTTCTTAAAAAAATTTGTAATGTGTTAAGTACACAGTAAAAATATTCAAGTAAATTGAAAAATATAAATACGCATATCGTAATAAACATGTATTTTTTGAAATAAAGTATGTGTGTGTGTTAGAGCTTTGATTGAAGAGTTGCTTTTCTTTAAAACATTTCTTCTCTTTAGAAAGGCACGTTTAATTCTAATTTTTGGATGATGGAAATTTTTTTCTGGTTCCTTCAGCTTTGAATTATCAAAATTTGACTGTACATCAATCATTTTAGGATGCGAAATTTTTTTTTAATGTTGTATTAGGTAAATTTCAATCTATGAAAAGCTTTAAAACTTTTATTTTCAAGTGCAAATGGCAAATTTGTAGAAAATTGGCAAAAAAAAAAAAAAAAATAACTCATTCCAATAGTTATAAAGAACAACATTCCAATATTCTCTTTTAAAGAGGACTGAAGCACATGCTTAATTGTCATTTTACTTGTTTTATCCGATTTGAAACCAGATTTGTGTTCTTGGAAGGAAACTATTTTCCATACAATCACTGAGTTCAAGAAATTTTTTAATCTTTTTAAGCCTAATGTCAAAGATGTATCCAAACTCGTTAAAGCATTTTCAGACGCAAAATAGTTCCAATTTTCATATAAATTTGAAAGTTTGTGACAGATAGATCCAATTACTATACAATGTTCTTTAAAACTCGAACTATTCCAAACTATTTGTTTTTTCATTTTAAAATAAAGAGTTTAAAACCCATTTAGCTTCACAATATAGGAAACAAACTATAGAACACATTTTACAACAAAGAAATGGATTGATTCTACTCAAATAAGTGATATTATAAAATACACTGCTCTCTCAAGGATAGCAAAATCAATGTACAATAATGCTTGAGCACTTTTTTCTCATCAGAAAAAGTGCTCCGATTTTAAGTCCTATTATTTAACATTACACATTAATTAAAGTCCCACTCAAGCTCCAAGTGTGACTTTATGTGAAACTGAATGGAACTTTTTCCTATCGGGACTAATTCTTAGCGGATCTTAATACTTTTGAAAGTTTCAAGTCTCTCCAATATAATTGGAAGGGACTGAAGCCCAACCTTCATAATCTTTTTAATAATAAAAAAAAGAGTGTTAGTGACTGAATGTGAAGGCTATTGGCCCAAGAGCCAGATGTGGCTATAATGCGCCAAACAAGATTTAACTGTGGTCTAGACGTGAAAAAATTGTTGAAAAGACAAAAATTGGTTGACAAGAAGGAGGGTCGAAAATAGAGAAGGATCGCTTGGGCAACCAACCCAGTAAATAAAAAAGAAAGGCATGTCAGGGGAAAACCTTGATTTCCTCCCTTCATAATTAATTTATTAGCAAAAAAGCGTCGTACTAATCAGCCTTTCGTATTATCATGTTTTTCATATCTATGATAATACGGTCCCGTCTTTATAAGATTTACTTACATAATGTGTTTGGCAACAAAACTCGTAAGCAACAGTTGTTACGAAATGAAATCATAACATAAATTAGTAAAACATTATCTTAATATCCACAACATGCAAAATTAGGAATCCGATGAATGAAAAAAAAAAAAAAAAAGATCATACAATTTCACATGACAGTTCTTCAAATGAATTATTGTTTTAAGCACTTGAGCACCACAAGTCATTGGCCTGCTAATCAAACTACAATAGCCCATGATCCTTGGAGGAATGAAAACTCCAACAACAGTTGAAAATCTATTATCAATTAACTGCAGCCCACCATGGATTATTCAAAATAGTTTGAGACTCAACTTTGAAATTTAACTATAGATTGTTAAAATACTTGGATGGTTACAAGTAATTCCATAATCGATACCTGTCTGAAGAATGAAATTTGTTTCGAATTATGTCATTTTTCGAAATATTAATTCTCAAATAGTAGTTTTATATTCTTGAGAGTACATGAAAACGAATGAAGAACGATTAAAAAAAAAATTAACATCACATACGTATTATCATTTATAGAGTCATTAAAGTTCAAAGTTGAATTCATGTTAATAATTATGTGTTATGATTCTACATTCCTTTTTATCTGTGTGTGCATCTATTTTTAAAAGTAATGATTTGATTTAAAATGTTTGGTAAATATTGTCTACCTTTCGAAAATCCAATCAGGTCGTTAATTTACTCGATTCTACATTATTTGGTACGAAATTTTAAAAATATGTATGTGGCACGTACATATTTGTCCTGTTTCTTACTAGTTTTTGAATAAGTTGGTTTAGTTGTAAGCTTTTGGATTGGAAGTTTGTTCAGCTCATTTTTAATGAAAATATTTTTATCAAGTAAGTAATTTTTAAGTGTTTATATTTCTTTTTTTTTTTTATAAAAGGATACTGATTTTTATTTGGTATCCATATCTTTTCATACAAATTTGCAATTTGTAATTTTATAAAGTATATATACAGTAAGAGTAATTTGATTAAAAACTTTAGCTTATATCCAATAGTATAGCGTATATGCTAATATCTAAATAGTAAATTAATTTTATGATACAATTTTAAACTTCATATGTTAAAAATTTACTGCAGCATAATTGTTATTCAAATGATTTTCTGGGCAATTATTTAATAACCAAGCTCTTTTTCTTACATATATATATATATATATATATTTCATTAGTTGTCAGCATAATTGATGAATATTAGAATTTCAGTAATCTTTTTAAAAGAATAGACGAGTTTCATTTAGTTCCATACACATTCTAGAGAAAATGATCACATTCATCTTTCATTATCCTTTTCTGTTAAGACATATTACACATAAAGATTTGTATAATTACCAAAGTAACCAATTATATTATGATTATTTGTCTCTTATTTCTTCATTTTGATGAAGGATTAATTACTATGGCAATTGTCACAAGAACCGTTGCTGCTCTAATCTGGGTAATATTTATTATTCTCTTCTATTTAATTAAATAATTAGGAAGACATCAACTTCGAATTATATGACAATAATGCCAGTTCTTATTCTTACGATACATTGATGATTAGCTTATACTTTTAGAGGAAATTCTATGTAGCAAAGCTTTAGCTGTTAAAAGAATAAAAATTTATTGGTACAAACTACAATAAAATGGAGCATTGTTATAAATTATTGTTTAATCCCGTCGTTTCAATCGCGTGCTATGCATTTGAAAAGAAAAATGTCATCGTTTATTCAGAGAACCAAATTGAAAATTTCAATTTGTAACTGGTCAAATACATATAAAGCTCGTCGCTTAGAAGCTTAATGTTTTGATTCGGTTATGGCCTCCTGCAATTGAACTGTATTTTTAATTTTGATGTTTTGAGTTTTGTAGCAGGTGGTCGAACTTTTTTTTTTTTTTTTTTTTAACGTATGAGAGTATGCGCGTAAGAAAGGAGCAGATGTTTTTAGAACGTATTTCGGATTTTATTTATTATTTCCGACGTTATTATTGCAACTTATTTTTCTTGTTAATTACGATTATAATTCATCAATACAAATGGATCCTGTTACTTGACAATTTTTTTTTATTCACTTACACGTGAGATTGAGATAAATATTGATTACAAATTACAAATTGAGGAAGTAGATGTTATGATTTATGAGCGTATTAAGAACGTTTTTGGTACTATGGACCTTTTTTTTCTTTTCGATGTTAGATTTACATTTGCGAAGCGACCGTTTTATAAAATCATTCGTTTGCTAGAGTATGTATGATTCTGGATCTGTTTCAAATTAATTTTTGATTTTTACATTCTTTTTGTCCCATAAATTTATAAACGAAGAAAAATACAATTAGCATATCTATTATTTAAAGTTGTACAAATCTATAGTTAAGGAGATTTATAATTGATTTAGGGTGTTTTTACTGTGAATACGAGATAAATATCACTTCAAAATAAATTCTCAAATGATATTTTATTTACAACAATTCATACTCAAAAGCTTTCTTTTTATTCTAGCAATCTATTTGTCATCAAACAGTAAAAAGTAATACATTTAAAAACTAGAAAAACTGTCTCTACAAACTGTCTTTTTAAATTAAATTAAACTTCTTGCTTAATTGTTTTATAAATTTGTAAATGCTGATTTTGAATTTCGAGCTTATCAGTATATGGTCTACACAGACTATAAAATCTGAATCTACATCTCGTGTGAATTTTGAGAAATAAGATGTGATTGCTTATTAAAATCGCACTGAGAAGCCACATGAGAGCTATTGGTGACGGAATTTGTAATTTTGAACCTTGGTCAAACGATAGAGACGATACCTGAGCTGGCACCTCTCTCTCCAAACTTTCACCCCATGCCATCCGGAGGACTTGGTACCATGACCAGATTTAAAATATTTTTGCCCCGCTACTGTGCGGGTCTTAAGTGATATCAGGGCAACAACCCACATAGATATCACGACCACTTCGAGGAATTGGAATTTCACTATATTTAATAATGCCTTATTTTATCAAATAAGAAAGTCCGTTAACGTTCTATTTTCTCTGTATTTTCTAATGATACTATAACCATTAATATTGAAACTGAGGTTTTTATTTAGTTTGATCTCCTAGAAGAAAGCTATATGTATGCAATTTTTCTTAAAAAGATACAGAAATTTGTATTTCGATTCATTTAAAGACAATACGAAACTTATGCCTGGCTCAGATATTTCCATGCAGTGGATCCCGGCTTAATACAAATATTAATTGCATTCTTAACTATATTAGAAATGAAATACTACAAGGTGGGACAAAAGTCATTTTTCAGTTCTAAAATAGTTTAATTTGCAATGTTTTAATGGATATTATATTTACTTATGTGTATGAAATTAAACACATTATTAGGAAATTTTTTTAACTATAAGTATGAAAAATAATACCTCTTAAGCAAAATCGCTATTGCTCAGTTCATATGTAAGGGCTATTTCCATCATATTTTTCCACAATTAGCAACATCTCTTGTTGTATTCCCTGAATATTTTGATGGATATTGGTTTTGAGCTGAGCGATAGATTAGAGATTATTGTTGAAAACGCGATCTATAATCTAGCCCTAGAGAAATTTATCTGGTTCTGAGGTCACGAAAATAGAAATGATTGGAAATCTGGGTCCATAGAAATTATTCCTACCACTATACGGTCAAGAATGGCCTTGCTGGAAACCGAGTAGGGTCTTCCTGTTCTTGAACTATCTTTGAGAGACTTTGTTTCACTAAAAGCTATATCATATGATAGGCCTAGACTCTCTGAGTGAGAACTAGGAAGCCATAATGTGTATCGTAACTCTGTTTAATTGTGTATGCATCTATAATTTAAATACCCATCCTCGATTTTTCAGATTTTGAAAATAAGCCAAAAAAAATATTTTTCACCAAAGTTATTCATATTTTAATTTGTAAAGAGACTGTTGGCCTTCTCTGAAGCATCTTCAAATAAATGAAAGTTTAGAATTTCTTCCCACTGTTGTCACAGTACTTCTGATCACGTTTTTCGCATAAAAGGTTGTCCCAAATTCATTTGACTAACAACATCACAAAATTGAGTTGCAAATCTTCTTTAAATGGCAGATACGCTTACACTCGCTTGTTGGGGAAAAAGAGTAACTTACGAACCTTTCACATTTCCTCTGACCTTTCACATTAACCTTCTTTGCTAATATCTGTGTTTTTCACCTAGGATTTATTGCAGAATCCTCGCTTTGAGAGTTTCTTTCGAATCGAACCTACAGCAATGAAAGAGACAGTCCTAGAGAAAGCACTTGAACACACGATGTTTAGGTCGATTACATGACTGAACTGTGATCTTTCCAAAAGGCTGCTTTTGAAAATATTATCTCACGATTCATGAAAAAAGTGACCTCAATTTTAAAAAGAAAGAAGAAGCTACCATTGAAAAATAATTCATTTCTTTTGTTGGAAGAATTGAGTCCTTGGATTACATTAAGAACGAGCGTATGCTTATGATAAAAACAAACATCTAGTGGCCGATGAAATCACTGATGCTAGGCTCGAAATATCACCTACAGTCCGTTAGCACTCTGTAATCGGGGTACATGGTGACTAAACCGTGATTAATTGAACCGCGTATTAATATAAATTGAGCGATAATATATGTTCTGACATCGATATGAATTTTTCTGCTTTAAAGTACAGAGTAATTCGTTAAATACAGAATTAATTCGAGAAAATATGTTTATATATGATCATGTATGCTATTTTTACAATATGCAAGTCAATTGCCTTGCCATTTACAAAAATTGAATAAATTAATACTTAAAATATTCAAAGACAAACTGAGTTTGTTGTTTCATCAATCAATCCTGAATGGATGATTTTTTTTTACTGGCATTTTATTTCTTTTTAATCGATTGCATGGTATATCCTATTTGTTATGCTCCAATCCAAGACCCTCGTTGCTCAAAATAACTAGCCACTTAACCGCTTAGAAATCTCATATATAAGTAAAAAAATTTATAACTCGTAAAATTTAAGCATACAAAATGGTTAATTGTGTAGTTAATCTCATTGATTACGATGTGTCTTGAAAATACTTTTACAAAAAAATTAACAATTTTAACTCAAACTGGAACATTTTACTTACCGAAATATGGGGATTCATATTTATAAAACTGAATAAAAAGGGCTAAAAAAAGTTATAAATGTCTAATCTTAACCGAAAGTCGTGATGTCATCCGAACAAGAGATAAATCAGAATTTCATTTAAAGAAAAATAAGAATTATGACTCAAAGTCTAGGAGCGATATCACAAGCGAATACCCATCGAGAGATCAAGAGTAAAACTACATGAAAATCAGATTCGCATGTTACTGACCTGCGTGTTAGCATACCCAACTGTATTTGCAAACTTTTTTAAATGACTATCTATATATTTGGTATTTTCAAAAATCTTCATTAAAAAAAAAAACTGCATAAATAGTTTCGGATGATAATTTTCTGAAGTACTTTTGACAATGACAAATTCCAATGTCACTCAACCCACTTGGTTAATTAAAATATATAATTAAGAAAAAAAAGAAAGAAAAATTAAATGAATAATGGATTTTCCATATAAGTCAGAATATCATTCATAAGAAAGAGTTTTTTTTTCTTTATAAGTAAATTCTTTAAGGGAAATAAATCGGGGATTTATAATATATAATTGGAATTACATAGGATAGACGAAAGTAACGAGAATTAACTTCGAAGGACAAGCATACGACTACAATAAATTGATTATTTAGAATCAGTGCAGAATTTGACGAATTTCTTGAGTTTTATATGGAAGACAACAGTTTGACTAACAAGCTTCTGTTTATAATCAAAAAGTAATGGAGGAAAATTTGCCGTTATCTAATTTATCAAACTCTGGTGGTGATTTTAGAAACGTCTATAATTTAGTTTTTGTTCAAGCTTATGCTTTATGCCCATAATTAAAATACTTTATCTTCAAAAGTACATAAAGAGAGAAATAATTGCCGAAATATATTTTAACGTGTTTAATTTAAATTATTTCGAAGATTTTTCATTTGTTTATCTTATTGAGCCTCTTTATAAGTACTAATTCAGTTCAGTTTTTAAATAATAAGTGCTTCCATTTTGTTCAACAAATAAGCACATATTCTGCTAAATATACACATTACTATAAATTTGCTTCAGATTATATATTATAGTTGCTTATCACGTTGCTTAATCAAAATTCTTTAATGAACTTCAAAATTCTAAATATTTTTTTAATAATTAATTTTCTTGGGAGTTTCCTCGCATAAAATGGAGAAGGTAACTGATCAATCTAAAGATACAATTAACAACTAAATAAAATATGTGACTACTTCTCGGTTTTTGAACACATGATTTAAAAAGTAATTTCTGTTATGCATGTTTTTAGGCAATCATTGATTTTTCAGAAACCGAGATCGAAATGATTGGTGTTTAAAAATGGTTTTTCCCCTTTCGCATAGTTTTTTTTCTCCTCTGGTTCGTACACACCTGTTTTCATTGATTGATTGATTTCGACCGATGGGTATATAAATTTTAAGAGGCCGTTTTTGACTGGCTAATTTCGTGATTTGCTTTACACGACTTTTTTTTTAGCCGAGTGACTGATCCGTAAGACATTCATTAAAAATATGGGGCAAGGTCATATAACCTCTCTCACCTTTAAAAGAAACGCCTGCAATTACCATGTCAAATATCAATTACAGAAATTGAGACCTTGGGGATTTCATAATCATATAAATAACATAACATTTTTAATGGTTCATCTCGGACCGTAATAATTTTTAAGACATGTAAAATTGAAAAATTTATGAACTTCTAGAAGAAAATTAATTGAATTTGCAGTTGAACTAAATCATAACATGAAAATAATATAAAATATTCCTTAAATCAATTTTTCCTCCTAAGAAAAAAGCAACCTTAATCTTATTATACAGATATAAAAGGGAATATGATTTCAGCATGAATCGTTTTTTGCTTCGAGTGATTTCCCAAATTTCATACGTTCATTGAAAACATATTGTGTTTTCAGCAAGAAAAGTACTTTGTTTCATAACTGTAAATGATGTGAAGATATTTTTATTAACCTTTTCGAGTTAGTGCTACGAAACCTTTTTGGGTTATTATCATCAGCAAAATCTTTCATAACGAGACAAAATTATGAATCTGCAGAATAATATTACTATTTTAGGAAATATTAATTTGTTTGAGAAACTTTAAAAATTAATTCATAAAAATTAAAGTTTTAACATTCGTGGAGAAAAATTATTACTATTATAGGATTGCACTATAGAAAAAAAAAAGTGTCAGCAAGATGGGTGGGTGGAGTTTAGACTGACCAATCAGAGTGCAGCAGTGCGCTGTGAGATCAGAAAATTATAGTAAGCATTACTTACAGTACTTTTCAGTATAAATATTAATACTTATTGATATCCTAATAAAAACTTAAAAAATGATTTACAGCAATGTGACGAGATCAAATGAATATAACCAAGTGAAGGGATCAAGTGCTTCTCATTGGTTGAGAACAATCACATTCAGAAAATAGTCACATTATCTTAATTTTACAAAATAGTTTGAATTCTATTAAGACTATATAGACTTAATAGTCTTAATAGAATGCTATTAAGACTATTAGACAAAATAGTTTGATTCGATTATTTGAATTCTATTCTGAACAGAATTTGCATGAAAATTAATGCCTTTAATTGTACTTAGATATCTAAAGATAAGAATCAGTTTTTTCACTAAAACACAACGTTGATTTCTGACATTTTGAGCAGAATAAGGAAACTCATGAGTCCTCTTTCAATTATGACACGAGATGAATAAAAATGTTGGATTTTCTTTTCGACTGCCATTCATTAATCTTTCTTGAAACGATTACATATTGCAATAGTGTTTTCAACAATTCAGCAGGAATCTAATTAATAATTATTATTAAAAAAACTAACATTACAATTTTTTTTTAAATCTCATTAAATATATTCCTTTTTTAAGCAATAGATCCTTTTATAATGTCTTTCTCACTCGTTCAAACACATTTTCAGTTCCTATATTCTCAATTCATTCTAATTTGAAACTCATTCTGTGACGGCTCTATTCGCGATCTTTTCTCTTGGGGAATTTTTGGTCCTTAAAAATTATATTATTAGAAAGCTTCCTCATGCGAAGAGAGCGTGAACATGCAAATTAAGACTGCTATATGTAATCTAAGCTTTCAGGTTAGGGGAGAGAGATAGGATAGACTGCTAGCGGAGCAGTGAATAATCAAATTGAACGCTAGGCTTGGATATTTAGTAACTGATAATTGTGTTACTTAAGGTGACGATCTGTCACTTGAGATTGAATCTAGATTAGATAGCTAAGAAGTCAGAGTTATTGAATTAAGTAAGTGTACTAAAGTATTTAAAGTCTTCTAATATCTCGCATACTTCGTCAATTGTCCTCATATTTATTAATTGGGTGCATCTCTTAACTTGGATTGATCAAACTTGTGTTGTGGTTTGTGTTGTAAATAAATTAAGTGTTTTAGAACATGTCGAATCGTCCTTGCGACCTCCCCACATTGAGGGAAGAGAGAGAGAGTCTCCCTCACAATTCTGTTACTAAACTGCTGTTTGTAGAAAATGCAACACCATGAAGGAATCATCAGAATCAAATGAAATTCGCAGCAAATGTCAATTATAGGATATTATGCAAATTAATAAAGTTTCAGAGCCATCGCGCGTGCGCGGCGCGCGCAGCGCCCTCTGAATTGATGCTGAAAGCGTATAAATAAAGTGCTGTAGCGGGACGTTGAAAAAAGTCTATGATTATTTGTTAGTGGCAAACGTTTAGTGAGACCTGAGTATGCCTCCACGACGGAAGAATAAGAAATTCAAGCAACTTACGGAGTTTGAACGAGGGAGGATAATCGGCCTTCGAGAAGGAGGATTTTCCTATCGCGCAATAGCAGCTCGTATGCAGCGGAACAGTTCCACAGTGATGCGAGTTTGGAAGCAGTGGACCGACGAGCACCGAACAACTCGAAAAACAGGCACTGGACGACAGAAGGTGACGTCAGAGCGCGATGATCGACACCTGCTCCGCATGGCGGTGAATGATCGCACAGCTTCCTCCAGGCAGCTGGCAGCACGTTGGTCTACTGCTACAGGTGTACAATTGTCGGCTTCGTCAATTCGTCGTCGTCTGCTGCGCCGTGGATTGCGTGCAAGGGTGCCTTTATACAGGATTTCCCTCACGGCGAATCATCGACGGCTGCGTCGGCAGTGGGCTCTTGAGCACAGAGACAGGCGAGCTGATTGGCACCAAGTTGTCTTTTCAGATGAACCACGCTTCAATTTGTGGACCCATGATGGCCGTGTTCGTGTTAGACGTTATGCCGGTCAACGCTGCCTTCCTGAGTGTATTATTGAACGACATAGTGGTCGAACACCCGGAGTTATGGTCTGGGGTGCGATTTCGTATCATGGACGATCCAATTTGATACGAATTGAGGGTAATCTCAATAGCAACAGGTACGTCCGTGAAGTGCTACAGCCCGAAGTCGTTCCTTTCCTTCAAGGCATCCCTGGAGCTATCTTTCAGCAGGATAATGCACGCCCACATGTTGCGCGGACTGTTCGAGACTTCTGTTCAGCACAACGCATGCAACTTCTTCCTTGGCCTGCTTATTCACCGGATATGTCGCCTATTGAGCACGTGTGGGATATGGTTGGTCGGCGTCTCGCTCGTGATCCGCGTCCTGCAGTTTCCAAAGACGAACTTTGGTTGCGCATACAAGCGATATGGAATTCTCTTCCTCAAGCAGATATTCAACATCTGTTTGACTCCATGCCACGTCGTATAGCAGCACTTATTGCAGCGCATGGTGGCTGCACCAAATACTGATTTCGGACGCTTAATTTGTTTCTTTTGTTTTGAAAATTTCATCATTTATTTGTATCAGTACAAGTCGTTTCTGCATTAAATTTCATTTGATTCTGATGATTCTTTCATGGTGTTGCATTTTCTGCAAACAGCAGTATAAATGCCGTAATTGGTCAATAGATGAAAGTTAAACAAAGGTTTTTTTTTTTTTAATCAAAAGACACTTTTCATCTCTTCAGCTATTACCTAAGCAAAAGTCGTTATTAAAAAAACATGTATTTTAATATAATCGGTGTTCTTAAACAAATTTCGTTAAATAGACCTTAAGATACAACAATCTATAACAAACAATGTGTGTGTGTGTGTGTGTGTGTGTGTGTGCGCGTACACATGCATGTACACCCTCACACACACACACACTCACATATTATCTTATAGAGTTTTTTAAATATTATAATATTAATATATATATATAACAATGA
>BMAW01085552.1:57365-127646 GCA_019974015.1 Nephila pilipes | reverse complement strand
GTGTGTGTGTGTGTGTGTGTGTGTGTGTGTGTGTGTGTGTGTGTGTACACGCTCACACATGCAAGTATCTCTTTCGTTGAAATGCTTTTCAATTATGATATTCTTAATTTCTTTTCATATGAAACTTATTCTGTAATCAAAGACTAAAATTGGTTACTAGAGACGAAAGTTATTAATATAATTTCGAGTAATGACGCTATCAACTTTTCAGCTATAATCTAATTGAAATTTGTTTTTTAAAAAATTTATATTTATCTTTTAATAATTGATGCTCTTTTGCGAATCTTGCTGAATAGACCTTCCTGAAGATCTAAAGGATCTATTGTTACATAAGTATATCTCATTCGTTCAAATTTATTTTCAATTATTATGTTCTCGATTCATTCGAGAAACTCATTCGTTCGTAAAACTTATTGAATAACCGAGATCTTATTAACTTAAGGTCATAGTTGGTAAAGAGAGAGAGAGAGAGAAAAGCTATAAACATAATCTCAAGTAATGACATAATACTTCGTTTTTCATTGAATGAATTTCTCTACTAAATTATCAAAACTCAGGAAAAAAACCTCATTCTAAAATACGATAATGAATCAAATTATGACTTTATCAGAATTATTCATCATTTACGAGAAGAAATAAGGCATTTTTTAAATTGATTCAGTCCTTGTAAACCTTACGAATATTTTTAAATGTTATATTTTTGAATTTTAGCTGTATTACTTATGTAAAACTAATACAGTACGAAGTAATTTACATTCAATAAATTAAGTAGATTTGTTGTGAGATTTTTGATGTGTATAATGATTTATAATATTCAAGGTGTTTCCTAGGTATGCATGTCTAACATTTTTTTTCATGTTTTATATGATTTAAAACATTTCCCAAATTTCATGCAAATACTAAAATTACACCATTACACATAATTAGCATTATAAAGTAATTTTGGTTACATGATTTATAGTAGTTATATGGTATGTATCACGAGTGAAATTTCAAATGCAACACCGTAACTAAAATTCTTTTCACTAATAGCCCATTGAAATACGGTTTATATATTTAAAAAATTCAAATCATTTTTCTCATATGGATAAATGTACTACTTCTGTTTAAGTATCTATCTCAATTGCAATTCACTCTAATTCTATTTATTGCAAAAGAGAGAAAGATTTTGATCTTTTAACTGCGGAAGTCATTCGACTTTCATTACGAGTCATACTCTTTATTTGAGACGAAAGGGTTAGTAATAAAATCTAGTTAAATTTAAGATTATTTTTTTTAAAAAAAAATCCAGCTTCTGCAGCAGAAGGCTGTCAGAGCAGAAAATTTATGATTTATTTTTTATTCCATAGAATCCGCTTTAACCGGAGATAACTGAACAATCGTCTGACCTTTGCAAATATGCGTTTTCGAAATGTTCCTGTAGCGTCCATACCACCTCTCCTACAGTATCTTCATAACTAGTAAAATGAGTTATCCGAAGGTCATACGCAGTACTTTTGATACTTTTCGAGATTTGCTAAAATCATTGTCTAACTGTCGAATGTGTAGTGATAACGCGCAGAAATTTGCGACGTTTCATCAAAATAAATATTGAAGATATTCTGAATATCGAAAACTCCACAGAAGACACGGCTCAAAGTGTGACAAATAAACTCGGAATCAGTACTTTCTGTCCCTCTGAGAAACGCAAACGAAATTGAGGAGAGCACATTTTTAGCATCTGCCAAGAATGTGAACACTCCTTTTTATCATTTTTCTATTTTTCAATTTAAATGTTCTAACACATCACTTAAATTACATTAATTTGTTTGAAATAAACAGAGGAAATATAAGACTGCACATGATTTTAATATGTAATCTCTAAGTCGAATGATTAATTACTGAGTAAAACTGATTTAAGTTCTGTTACCTATAGGTTTAAAATTAAACAATAAAAAATACTAATATACACTTTTGTGTAGCATACAATGCTGAAGAACCCAAACATCTAGAACTGACATTTTTTTTAAAATCTAAATATCCATTTTCAAATATCTATTTTCCTTCTAAAGTGATATTTCTAGAAAATAAAAAAAAAGGTTGGTTAATTGTCATAGAACAGAAACTAGACCAATCAAATTAAATAGCGGAAATTCATTTTAAGCTAAAAATAAGAGAAAAAAGAACAATTTTGGATCTTTTAGTTTCATTTCTTGAATCATTAATATTTTATAGATATCGAATCTCAATATCATATTTCCCGAATCCAAGCAACAAGAAATTTCAAATCCAGAAAACAGAATCAAGAATTTATATATGTCTAGGGACATTTCAAAATTAACGGATTTTGGATTTCTCTCTCTCTCTCTCTCTCTTCCTCTGATTTTAGACCGTCATAATTTATTTGAAACACAAATAAATTTAGAAAATTAATCTATTTAGTTAATAAATTCTCTTTGAGTGTTCTTAAAATTAGTAAGGATATAGAATAATCTTAAAAACATGCAATTATGTAAATAGAAATTTCTTGTTTTTAAAATAAGATATGATAATTTTTTTAAAGGATTTTGGCACAATTGGAATTTTTAAAATATAAAAATTGTAAATAGGACTACAATAAGATAAACTAATATATTTTTCCTATACACGATTTCTTTTGTGTTTCTATTTGCTCTCATAAAATGAAAATATCTTCCATGGAGTGTGAAGTATTATGAATAGCTAAAGAGAGAATATCATTTCTTAATATATTTTTGGAGTATTTTAAATACTTTAGAGATCCACAAAAAAGGGGATGGGTCTAATTTTATCCGTCCTTACGTGAAACTTTAAACAAATTTTTTACCATGAAAACCATGGGACATCTACCCATTATGCATATTCTTTGTTAAAATTCGCTTAAGGTAATTATAAAAAACTCTCACATTTTTTTTTTTTTTTTCACTTTCCGCAGCATTCGGCAAAGTTTATACTTTGGAGTTATATCGAACCCATTAACAAATTTTTATTTTCGAAAGAAGAGATAGCAACATGGAGATAAGAAACATCGTCCGAGGTCGCATGAGACACACCATCTTTGGACGATCCATTGTGAGGCATTGTCCTTGCTGGGCCCTGTCATTATCGGAGTTGTTGGAATTTCACCTTGAGAGCTTCTGTCGCACGGGTAGGATCTGCGGCTCCAATGGGAACGTGGGAGTTCAAATGCAAACTCAAATACACCCCATCTAGACAGTTCATTGGCGCCGTTAATGTGAAAAAGTGAAGAGTGCCTTATAAAATTCCTTATTACCTGTTTATTCATGTTATCCTTATAATTTATTCATTATCATCTATATAATCGCTTATCTATCCGTCAAAGTATAACTACTTATACGAAAATTACAAAATAATTCTCGTTTTCAGGATTATTAAACAAATATATACTAAACGTCATATCTGCAATTAATAATTATCGTTCGTTATCTTTACTTCAATCGATAATTCTGAGTCCAGTTCTTAAAAGTATAAACTATTTTTCATGTTTAAGAGAACATATAGCTTTTAACATGTGTATCAGAATTTCTTCTGCGATTTCTCAACTCAGTAATTTTTTTTTCTAATTGTAACTTTTTTTTCTAAATATATCATAGCTAATATATGGAACGTTTAAGCATTTAATTTACTGATGATGTGTGAAAAAGTGAATTATGTCTCATAAAAAGTACTTTATCACCTGTTTATTCGTTTTCCTTATAATTCATTCATTCATTTAGCATCATCACAATCGTTAATCAACTAGCCAATGCATAGCTTCTTTTACGAAAATTTAAGGTAACGCCCCTTTTTTGAATAATTAAATGTATACTAGGCTTCTTATCATAAATACCAGTAGCTCCGAAAGAGTGCGTCGCGGTGTCTTCACAAGGGCGTCACCGAACCTCGTATTTTCATTGCTTGCTTATGAGTAGATGTGCTTTCACAAAGGGTAGGAGGCCGTGGAAAAACCTTAATTCAAAGCTTGCGCCGCGAGTTGAAAAAGTTTGAGCACCACTGATATACATAATTAATTCTCATAATTATACGAGTACAATAACCACTACTGGTAAATTATTTTCATTTTCTTCACTTAAATTGATAATTCAGAACATAGCCTTCAAAAGTTTAAAATTATTTTTATTTTTGAGAGGACATGTGTATTTTTAACATGGTTTGAGGCCACAGTTTGGCTTCACACCTGGTGTGAAAGTATGCACTGAATCTTCCCTAGATTCCACCCAATCTCATGTTTCGAAGAATTTATTTTTTCGTATTTCTTAAGCAGGTGATATTGCTTCCCTGTTTTATTTTTAAACTATTCATTTGCTTATATAATACTTTTATACAAACAATTGTTAATGTTTTTTCTTGTTTATTGTTCACTAAAATTTTTGTATTTTCTAAATTTTGTTACACTGTTTGGCGGCAGTGAACAACGTTCCAAAATTTTAGTTCGCCACTCTGTTTCAAAAGGAACCACGAGTTCTTTAACGGTAGTGAGTGGAGAATATGTAATAGCGTTTTTGAATGTAATTAGGATTTTCAAATAAATGTTCTTATTTTTTTTTTTTTTTTTTTTTTAAATGAACAAAAGTTAAAAAAAAAAAAAAAAAAAAAAATTTTTTTTTTTTTTTCTTTTCTCTTCAACAAGAGCAACGAAAAAATATAAAATAACTTCTAACACATTAAAAAAAAAATTTAAAACGTATCATAGTTGATATAAAGTAACTTTAAACATTCAATCTACTCATAATTAGATATTATATGTCGAACGGAAAATTACTATAATTCTATACAAAATGTAAAACAGTTGAAGAGGCTCGAAAACTGTAACATTTTTTATAACATACAAGGAAGAAAGAAAAATATTAACTAAGTGCAATTATGTGGAATGCTTTTCACAAAAGTATTAATCACAACAATAATTAGAGTAATTTATCATTTTATTCATCATAATTCTGAACGTGTAGAGTTCTTTGATCATTAATGATGATTAATAGATTTTAATACATACTCGAAAATTACTATAATTAAATAATTTGTAATAGTACATAAAAATATACAAATTTATGTTTAACATTTGATACACTTACTGTTGCGAACAGACGCAACATATAGCAACATTTTGTAGCTATTCTTAAACCTGGGAAACCACAGCAGACAGTTTTTCAGAGTTACGATGTTTCTGAAATTGTCTCTGTCATAGGTAATTTAGAATTTTAAATACTCTCCTTCTCTATTTTCCTATATGTCTATGTATGAATATGGAACTTATGCCTCTTTAAAAAATTATTTTCTTTGACAATTTCAAATTGCGAATGCAAAACATTAAAATTTAGTTCTATGCATAGTGATTTTAAACTTAAAATCACGATGCATATGTATCACACAGAAAAGATCGTTTCAACAGCTTTCATCCTATAATATCTATTATATTGTAAATTTCAATTCTAAGCAATAGTTTTTGCCATAACCAAAAGTTTTGTTTCTAAATTTTCAAAAACTTCAATTACTAGATAGTTGTTTGTATATTTTTTTTTATTTAAAAAGGCTATTATAATTTTCTTTTTACATTCAGTCACATTAATCAGTACTTTGTACAATAATGACTTACTAATAGTAATATTTGTATTTTTATGGAAGGAAACAGTTTAATTAGAGATTGGAGACTTCAGTTTCAAATTCAGAATATCAGTAATTTATAAAGAAAAAATATCCTAATTATCATAATTAAACTAATTATAACAAATATCAAAATTAAATTAAAAAGTCAAAGATTTGAATTATAATAAGATGCCTTAAATATACTTAATTTTGCTCTGGTTAATTTTTTTCTGTTTCTTAATAACGTTCAATTACATAAGAATAAATAGTTGTAAAAAATAGCAATAATAAAAAAGCTATAATTTCAACGCATCCTTCAATTTACTTCTCCTGTTACATATATGTTCTAAATAAACGTACCTTTGGGAAATATTCAATCCTTACGAAAACAAATTTTTAATTTAAATTGCTTTATTCATTCGTATGCATTAATTTTCGTACATTGTTTGTATAATTAATACGAAGTACTCACTGAAACAAAATATGAATAGCCGTGAATTGAAAAATCAAGTTCCTCTGCTGTGTTTGTGAGATGCGAAATAAGAAATGCTAAGTAAAATGTTTCATCTTCAATCATATTGAATATTTAAGAGATATATCGCAAATAAACTACGGTTGCATTTCAGTATTTAGTTCGAATGGAACGAAAAAGAACGCTGCATCCTCCCAAACTCATTAAAATATTTTTAAATTACTTGTTAAAATAAACTAATGAGAATTCACCCATCTATGAATGAATTAACCTTTTGCTTCGACGAAAAGGCATGCATTTAACTCGTCCGTGCTAACAATGCCAGTTGAATGATTAAAGCAAAATGCAGCTAAAGTTCAACTTAGTTGGAATATAAATGAACTGACTATTTGACCTTTCGGCGGAATTAGAGTCTTCTTCAAGAGGCAATATTTCAATTTTTTGTCGGAATTTCGAGCCTACAAAGTAAGCATTTAATTCGCAATTAAAAAGACTTCAACTCGTAATAGAATTACTTGATTAATTGCTTTTAAAAAAGTAGAAAATTGTTTCAGATTGTAGAAATAATACAATTCGTCATGAAACTTTCTTCACGTTTATTAAGTAAAATAGAGTGTTGAAGGATCTGTGTATAGACATATAAAAATTAGAAAATGAAACGGAAATGATTATTTGATAATGTATCAAAATGAATGGAATGTAAACATGATTGTCTTAAAATACAATACTTTAATATTTACAATATTTTCGCCTTTTTATGTATTAAAACAATCACACACAGAGAGATGTAGCTGATCAGTATATGAAGTAATCAAATCAGTCATTTAGGTAATCAATCTATATGAGTTATTTGTACTTCTTTTGAACAAACTGCTTTAAAGTAGAAAAAAAATATGTGTTATATATATCAAACAACAATAATAAAAGTGACACTGTTTGTCTATGAATTGTTACTCAATATCTTTATAATTTATTTAGAATAGTATCTCAGCTAAAAATTATTTTGAAAAGTAATGGATTAAAAGTACTTGTTTTTGTAAAGACTACTTTATTAATTTCCATCAAGGAAGGTATTATTTGTCCTTTAAAACTTAGACGAATTTTTAACAAATTTTTTTTTTACTACAGGTTAAATTTAGTTTGGTTAGTATTTTTCAATATAATTTATGTGGCAGCACTGCAATGAATATGATAACCAAAACTGAGTAAGAGTTAAAAAAAAAATGTTATAATTTACTTTAAAAATAAATTAATTGTAAATTTTACTTATGAAGAATATCTTACAACTTCTAACGAGATTGGTGCAGGCTTAAATGCTTTTAAGTTTGTTTAATAAAAGAAATTATATGCTTTATAGATACCATAACATTGTGAAGCATTATTTTTCTTCATTGATGTAACTTAGTAACACGATCGTTTAGAATGAGAGAGACTGAAAATAAAATATTATTGAACTAATATCACATAAGAAAAGATGAAAAATTAAAAATTTGACTTAAGCATGGTCAAAATTTAAAATAGAGGAGAGAGAAAAGAAAGGAAGTGAAGAGAATGTGAGAAAAGAAAAATAACACACACAAAAAGTGAGAGCTATAAGTGTTCGATTCTAACAATATGATTTTCAAAAGCATACACCGAATAAAAATTTAATACCAGGTGGATAAAAATGATGTATATCTTTCATATTAATTGACTCTAACACGCAAAATGTAGTCAATGAATTTCCTAACAATGAAATACAAGTCATAAATTTGAATTACTAGCCTTTAAATACAGATAATTTCCCCATTTGTATATGAATATACAATTTATTTATACACTGAATATAAATACGAAAGTAACAAAGGTACGACTCCAAAAAAATGATAAATCTCCTTAGCACACGTCGAATACAAACATAAAACCAGGGGTGGTATAAAAGAAGATGTATATCTTTCTTCCAAATTACCCAATACCAACAAGGCAAATGTTGTCAACGAGCTTCTAACACGGTGGCCAGCATCACAAAGAAGGGAAACGACCTCTGAACATATGTCCCAGCTCGTGTAAAAAGACACGCTATAGGAATAGGAAGGGCATAAATATACCACCCCAAAAGTGATGAATTCCCAAAGTACACGCTGAACGGGGGGTGGCGAATGAGAAAAAAAAGTGAGAGAAAGAGAGAGAGCCCGTAGTACATCTTTCTTCCAAACAAATTACCCGACTGCAACACGGAAAATGTCGTCAAGAGCGCAACAGTAGCCCTCTGATTTATCGGGAGCAGTCAGAGTGATGCATGCCCGAAGAGGCCGACCAGTCATTTATTAGAAGGAGAGAGCCCCGGTGTCTAGCAGCAGACGGAAGCACGTGCTGCCTTGTTTACGTCTGGAGGCCCTTCCACAAGAGGATTGTCTCTTCCTGTAATTAACGAACAGGGTCACGATTGGGCTTTTATGGAGTGACTCGACACTTTCCTCATAGAGTTGGTCCTCCTCACTTGGGCGCTTAGTCTTAATATGATTAATTCCCCGTCTGTTCAGCTCTCTAGGTTGTGTAGCGAGATTATGACACAACCAAATAAAACTCGAAATTAAATATAGAAATATGGATTCAATATACGATGTGTTTGATTGTTTCTATGTCATGTATTTCCACCTTCTTAAATCCAGCATTAGCAGTCGGGAAAAATGGATTAAAAATATAATGAATAATGAAGCTCTCTGCGCAATGACTCACATAATCTATAAAAATTACTCTGGGATATCTGATTAGATTTTGTGACCACAACTAGTCATTCTTGAGCCCATGAGAGTTTATCCAGTAGATTTAAAGGAATCTTCCAATAGGAATTTCTCCCTGGAAACCTGAAGGAACGCTCCAAGTCCTAGTTGGAGAAGAAAAGTCTACTAGGTATAGTAAAAATAACAATAATGACAACAAATACAGCGACAGCTACATTCACCATAGACGAGTTAAATCCAATTAGGTCATTTTATATCAGCACTGAACAGATAGTTATTAGAGACGGATGTTGTGTCATTTTAAACTAAAATTCTGTGGAGAGTTTAGAATCTGAGCCTTCAAGTGAGATCTCGAACATAGCCCATTCTTAAATTTCCCTCACCCCCTTCATGCTGTTAAGCCTTTTTAAAGAGCTTTTCCCAGCCCTCATTCTTGCATATGATGATCTTTTTTAGAACTGAAATCCCAAGCCCATGGTTCTACCATTATGAGTTTCAGCTGTTCATCATTGATTACAACAAGGTGACCTACCTTTAAAGTACCGAAGGATGGACAACTTATGTGATAAAATATATATGTAAGCGACTGCAGACCTGAACAGAAATCAGTTTGAAAAAAAAAAAGAAATATGGTGGTTAATGATATGGTTATCTGAGGGCAGTTCATTAAAATTCAGTCAAGCTCTCTCGGCTTTCAAAGGCCTTAAAACTTACCTACCCCTGGATCGACGTCTTGTCCACTTCTGAAATTTGGAACAAAGCCACATATTTCTCTCAATTAATTATATTTAAACTTAGCAAAATATATACAACATATTGTCTTCTGTAAACTACAACTAGTACTTAAATTGCATGTATATATATATATATATATATATATATATATATATATATATATATATATATATATACTTAATTGACGTGTATTTAAAATTCAGTGTTAGCTTAACCATATTTATCAAAAGATTACGAATCGGCTAATGCGCAGAACTACCTACAGTATTGATAGATTTAAACTTTAAAAAAAAAATGTATTTTTAAGCAAATCTAGGCTATATATATATTCAAGCAACTTCTAAGAATTAAGTAAGAGGAAACATAAATTAGACGAATTGCGGATATATATTTTAAATCAAATATGCCGAATTCCATTTTGTAGAAGTTTTATTTTTTTATCAACAGAAGTTATCTTCATCTGGTACTTTATTAGACTTTCTGAAATAAACCATGCAGCTAAAACATTAATTTCATTTTTTAAGTATATTGCAATCACAAAGTAGATATTAGAGCAAAAACAATTTAATTCTTTTCTATATATAAGTAAAAGTTCTTAAATACTCTCATGAAGAAGCTGAAAATAAGTTATTCAATTAGTTTACGTTAACAAAACATTCTGATTTTTAAGTTATGCATTTTTTTTCTATAAATGTTGGTAGAGCTAGTTTTATGATGTATTATATATATATAAATATATATTGCATACTGGGACATGCTTCATATTACTTAAATAAAAATGTTCCAATTTTAAATTCAAAAGGCAATTGTAGTGTTATGAATCTGCAAGTTTTGCTAAGAAGTTACATAAATTAAACATTAAATTTTGAGGTAGGCATATTTTTTTTAAGTAATTCTTCGTCGAGCCGGTTTTATAATGTTCTGGGAGTTGTAGGCATTTTTCTGCACACTGGAATATGTTTCACGTTGCTAATATGAAAATCTACGAATTTGAACGTCAATAGCAGAATTGTTGTGCTATGACAAGAACAAAACACTCAAGTTTACTAACGCATGTCTTTTAACGTTTCATGGTAGAGATAGTTTTGTAACGTTCTAAAGTTATGGGCGTTTTTCGGCACTCTGGACCGTGATTCACATAAATTAACAGTAAATAAGCTAATTTAAAACTCAGACATCAGTCTAAGCGTTATGAGTAGATTGAAATTTTTTTTAGAAAGTAATTTATAGATAGTCTTATTCTAATAATATTTCTTAAAAATTTTCGAAATTGAAACAATGTTTTGAAGTTGGAAAGCTATCCATCTCTTTGAATAACAGGGCTACAAAAATACACTCAAAAAGTACGTAATTTTAAGAAATCTATGCATCAAATATAAGAAAAAAAGGACTTGTTCTGTAATTCAATATATTTCCTTTTTTACACAAAAATTGCAGATTGAAAAAAGTTTAGTCTAATTTAGTTTCTTTTATTATTATTAACGTCGCACTAGAAGCAACACGAGATATATTGGCAACGGACCTCATAATTTTGAACCTAGATCAAGTGACGAGGACGACACCTGAGCTTTCACCCCTCTCCTAACTTCCACACTACACCAACGGGAGGACTTTGGGCCCTGACAGATTTAATGTGCATCAGTCCTGGCTGTGGGACTTTAGCAGCCAAGTCTCGAAGCCATGACTGAACGAAAACCGCCGGCCAAGAATCCGAAACATGACCACTAGGCTACCGAGGCCACCAGAATGAAAACACACTTAGAACAAAATGTAATTAAGGAAAAAATCCTCCTATCACAAATTTAAAAAAAAAAAAAAAAATGCGGTTTACATTGCAACTCTTCATATTTCCGTTTTTACTCAACTATTTCTTGGTATTCAGAACTTTTTTTTTGTTTACAATACACTAATATGTTATTTGCAATTTAATTAATACTTACAATAATCACACAAGTTGCTAAATATCGTTCCAAAGCTGCTTTAACCTCGTTTGAATTCTCGTGTAAAAGTATTGAGGCTACTCATTTTTTTTCACTACCTGAAGTTCCCTTTTGCCGGCCCGACTGTTTAACCTATAATATCGGCCAACTAGTTATTAGTAGACTGCAAGCACAGATAAGCAGCACATGGAAGCGACCTTGAAGCCTTCGCTTCATTCAAGAGCAGTTCGGAACCGATACAACTCAGCTCGAGTGAAAAAAAAGAACAAATAAAGACAAGAATTCGCAACACGGTTCTACCTGTTGCTCTACTCTTATCTGACACAGCATCGACTCTGTGGTTGATCTCGAGCCCATGAATTATTCATTACTCACAACAAGGGAAGGAATGGAACATAGTTAAAAACGTTTCTCTGTGATTGTTAACATTTCGCATTTTTAGTAAGTCCGTGTTTATCATTTTCTTGCGTTTGAGATGGATGACGTGTTCTTCGTTCTGTTCTGCTGGGAAGGTATGCGCGTGTGTGACACATAACAGAAATAACTTTCCATGAGATAAAGAACTTTTGACGGCTTAGAGATGTTAGAGTACAGGTAAACATGTTTGCTTCTCGTGTAGGATTTTGAAAATTGAATTGTTGTTTTAGAAACTTTGTGGAAAAAGACGGTATTTAGAATTCTTAAGACTATATGTCGAACATAATGCTAAAATATAATTGTTTTTCCGCAAATCTACGATACACTTTTTCGAAATAAATCTGGGTCATTAGAGAGAAAAGTATTTTGATATTTTTTTTATTTAAATATGTTTCTTAATGAAAATTAAAGAAGGAAAAGACATTATAAAGGTAATTTATTAGTTAATACATAAAAAAAAGGCGTTACGAATTTGAGAAAGCAGGATTTCTTTTTCAGTGATAATTTGAACAAAGTGACAAATAGCGAAATAAATGTTATCCCGGGAAATGAAAATCTATATTCTCTTCAACTTCTTCTTTAAATATTGTTAATTGGCATCGATTTCTTTCTATATAGAATTAATTAAAGCATTCAGTACAAAGTAAATAAATTTTTTTACAAAGGATATATGAGTTTTTATTTTGAATAAACAATTGCTAAAGTATTCTTGAAAATGAATTTTCAGAATATTTCAATAGAGTTGAATGTCTTCTTATTTTTCAAAATAATAAATGAATAAAAATAAATGCGTCTATTTAAAAAATTTCTAAATAAAAATTTTTACATTGCTTCTAAATAAAAGTTAACTTCGCATTAAAATTGAGGAATAAAATCTTCTTCCCATGAAAAAATAATCATAAAAGAAATGTTAATCACAGCATGTAACTGTTCAGCTAAATTTTATTCAAAAGCTTTGTAGCATTTGTTATCTATAAGAGTGAAGATATCTGTAAATATTCTCTAAATGAAACGATAAAATACACTTTCTTCCTGGTGGTAATTTTCGAAAATTTCCGATCAATTCATCGAAATTTTAAATTGATTCACTTTGCAACATTTTCACTTCCAACGTCTTATCTAAATTTTTCACAAGTTGGAAAAGCATCAGAAATTCTGTAGAAACAATGATTTCCAGATTATATTACACTAAACATTTTCATACGCAGTGGTGGAAGGTTTTCTCTTCCTTAATTTTAATGGAACTCGAAAGTTTTTCACAAGGTTTATCGTATAAGTTTGGAGTATTACATACTAGCCTGAACCTCATTACTATTTTCAGTGATAGAAGAGCAGTATTGGGAAATTCATCGCAACCAGCTTATTGTGTAGTTTTGTTTCGAAGTTAGTTATATAATTAAATAAAGTTTATTTCCAGTAAAAAGTTTGGCTACATTTTTTTCCAAAGACAATACGCTACATTTTCTGCAAGTTACTAAGCTCGGATGTTTTGTAACTTATCTTTAATGCGATACATTAATTCTGAAAATCTTTCTGAGAGAGATAGAGTGACAAGACATCTGTTTTCTTTTTCATTCGTACTATCTATGCCTTTTTCCCTATACATGACTTTTACACTAAGCTATCATTTAATCTCTAATGCGTTGGAAAATTCAAGGAAAAGGTTTACTCGCATTTATTTCTGGTATAATCATTGCTAGTACTCAGTTATCGTTTATTTTATAATGAAAACTTATTTTACGTTTTGTGACACGCAGAAAATGTATCATTTGCTAAGGAGAAAAAAAATGGCAATGTCCTGAAAATAAGTATTAAAAGCGAAAAAGAACTTTTTTTTTTTTTTTTTTTTTTAAAAAAAAAAAAAGAAGAAAATTTCACAAGTTTACACTACCCAGACAGCTAATAAAATACGTGATAATTATTTTAAAATACCTCTACACACTCTCATCAACTCTTAACAACAAATTTAAAACTAATTTCACCAAAAGAATTTTTTTTTAATAAAATACGTGACGACTGTTCACACACACACACACAAAAAAAAAGAAATAATAAAAAATCCCAACCTCCTCATTTACACAACCGAGGGTTCACGATCTTTTTCACCTCATTATGTGAATTCATTTTTCTCTCCTGACAAAAAGAACCTGTGTTTACCAGCAAATAATAAGCAATTTTAATCATCCAGATATTTTGGCCACAGAAAGAGAGAGAGAGAGAGGAACAATTTTTCAAGAGAGAAAGAGAGTTTACCTCCGAGTGAATGCACCCACGTGGACCCCTTTTTGGGATCAATACTCCCCCTCCCCTTCGAATACGTGAGTTGAATCCTCTCTGGAGAGGTTGCAACCTCGGCTCCAGCGTTTCAATCGCATCTGTAATTAGTCTTCGGGAATAACGTAATTAAAGCAGAAGATTCAATCTCTCTGGCATTGGGTTAAAACCATATCGATCCGAGGCTCTCTCTGTGTGTGTGGGAGTTATCAGCTGAAGTGGTCCGCTTTTGTCGCCGCTTTAACGACCTTAATTAATTTTGCACCCGCGACGAGGTCTGCGCGAAACGGTTTGGAACTTCTTCGGTTAGTTTCCAGCAATGGTTAGTGTGCAAATGAGGAAACTTTTCACACTGAAAGGCTGTTTTAACTTGTAATTCTCGGCTATTTCCGATTTTCTCTTCACTAACCTGGAGGGGAACTTTTTCTATATTTGAAATATTTAAATTAAAAACCTCTTCCTAATAAAATAAAACATGACGTTTACAGATTTGCATGAAGTTAAGAAGTGTAGTGAATACCTTTAAGGAAATGCATATATAAAAAGTAAAACTGAATATAGAAGTCAGTAGATCGCAGATAATAGAAATTATAGTATTACGAGGGGAAATATGTAGCAGAACCGTTTTGAATATCGATATTATATGGAGAGAGTTCTTGTTGGAAGTACTCAGATTTCTCGCTCGATTCCTCAATCCAGTGGCATTACTCACTCGAACTTCATTATTGCAAATTGTAATACAGGGTGGATAAGTACACTTTAAGAGAGTAATACTGCATGAACGCTCATAACTTGAAGAATATTAGTAAACTGTTTTTAATTGATCCAACATCTCTTGATTTAATTGTATAATTATGTAATTATCTACATAAAATTATTTATAACCACAACAAGAAATAAAAGGACACATCACAAGTTAATTGCTGATTTTTCTTATCTGATTTGAGTCTAATTAATTGGTCTAATAAAGTTTTGTAATCTAAATATGCCACGCTAAGGTGTTATTTTTGCCATGAAATATGACCACATTAACACACAAATAGCAGTTTTGAGTTATGCGTTAGATTGCACATGTAATCTTTTTTATATTCTATAAAGATACCCATTCAAAAACGAGAAATACTTATTAATAATATGTAAGAATACGCACACATTCACACACACAACCGAATCTAATATCACATTATATACATAAACGAACTTAATTTTATTACTTAATTAAGCACCACAATCATACAAAAGAAACACTACTGAATTTTATACCGGAATGCATCTAGTTTTTTTTATAATTTTATTAAACACATCATATTCACATAAGGTATTATAATAAAGTACATTTCACAAAAAGCATATTTTTTTTAATAATCTTGTAAAAGGCCATATTCAAAAGTCACAGATGGAATATATTTCATAGAGTGAGTGCACACATTTTTTATAATCAAATAAAATCACTTTCAGGAAACTCTTAGGAAGAATATTTCAGATTGTATAACATTTCGTAACTTGTATGCATTATTGAATAAATTTTTATCCTTCTAATAAAAAAAACTGTATAAAATAACCTACAAAAAAGATAAGATTTGCATTGTTAAAAGAAGACATGATCTACGTTATCTCTAAAAACCATGTAAGATTAAATAAAGAAGTTTATTTAATTGTAAAAGAGCAGAATAAAAATAGGAGGAAAATTCAACTGCATGAGTTAGTAGATATATGTATAACTATTATTGTTGATTACCTGTATGAGTATCAGATATACGTATAACTCATACAATGGATTTATACATTAACCATTTAACATTTATGTATCCTACATTTATATATTCAACTTTAACATTTACACATTCATATATTAAAAAGGAATATAAAATTTATACTTGTTTTAATTAAAAACCAAAATAGAATTAGTAACGCAAATTTCTGTAATAAAAACTTTAAATTTAATATTCTGGTAACACAGTTCATTATTCGTCACTGTTTGTTGAAAATAAACGCATTTCTTTACGGTGAGATCGATCAAAATAACTGTCCTTACTGGAAAGACATGTCACATCCGCTAGCTAGAATTCAATAAAGATATTTTTCCGGTAATGACATTTTGAATAGATGAAGTGTTTCTGAAATTTTTTTGTGGTATTGAGACTTTTTAAAACTAGATGATGCGTAAGCCCCAACTACATTCTCGAAAACTTAAAAAAAAAAGGGTTGTGGCAAACTCATCAGCGAGCCTAAATTGCGTTAGAGTAAACTAAACGCGTAAAAAAAGAAAGACTTCTTCATGGACCATGTTATTCTAAAACTGTATAAAAAATTGAGTATAGCAGAGGTTGTAAGAGAATATGAGAGCCTTATAATTAATTTTACTGTGGGTTATTAAAGTTCTTAATTCTGATTTTATACACAAATGCATTACATTATTCCATTGTTTTATTTTGAGATGAGCCGTGTAGTAAGGCTGATACACGTTAAATCTGCCATGGCTCAAAGTCTTCCCGTGGCGTGGTGTGGAGGTTATGATAGGGGGTGCCAATTCAGGTGTCGTCATCGTCACATGATTGAGGTTTCAAATTACGAGGTTTGTCGCCAATAGCTGCTAGTGTGACATTGATAAAACTAATCAATCAATCATTATTTTTAGAGGAAATATTTTACCTAATTTGAAACATCTTTTGATACACTAATCTGATATAGCAAAATGCATGTAGCTTGCAGAAGTATTTAAGTTTAAATTAAAGCATAACTGTTTCAATAAATTTTTTAAGAAATATGTAAGGAAAGTAATACAATTGTGAGATAGTTAAAACTTTAATGAGATAAAAACTTTTGCTTTGATGTTTTCAACATGCTCATTTAAACACTGTCCATACTTTTCATTTATAGGTTTCATACAATCAGAATACGCATTAATTTACAAACTTTTCAACTAAAATTAATCAGTTCTGAAGAATTTAGAAATAAGTATACACCACAAGAATCTCGGAAAAATAATGTACACTTATTAACATGTCTCAGTGAGATTTATTGCGCGTGCTATTATTGGATTAAAAATAAATTGGTTCAGCCTTATGAAATTAGAAACTGAGGTATACAAAAAGACACCCATGTGGTGGGAAAAATATTCCTGAAGAATATAAAACCTATCAAAATCTCTTGCCTCTTATGAAGTCAAGAAAGAGATTGTGTTAGTATGCGCTGTTGACAAACCTCGAAATTTTGACTACCTCAATCGAAGAACTTCGAAAAAAAAAAAAGAGACTTAAGTTTAAACTGTTTTTTTTTCAGCCACGCTTCTTACATTTCTTTCGAATTCCTCAAACCTCATTCTTTTCTTTTCTGAGAATAACCAATGTCTTTTAAAAGCGTAATCAGTTTAAATCTCGCCTAAAAACAGGAATTGTGCTTGGTTTTAACAATCTTCCTTATGCTTTGTGTTTTTGTTCAAAAGTGAACTTCCTTATCTGATGCTCGTTTCCTGCTCCAGGAGTCGAATTTCTTCTTCTCCGTCTACCAGAAAACATTAAAATAATTAACTTCCCATTCTCGAGAAAAATTTTGGTTTTTAAATCTGCTTCACACCTTTTTTGATGGTGGCATTAAGGAAAAGCTAGTGATAAAATTAAACAAATGATGGTGATAATGCTTCAATTAAAGAACAATTTTTCTGTTTACATGCCTTTAGAGCATTATTAATATCTCGAAAATGACATATTTTGTGAAAAGTAATATAAGTAACAAACGTTACGATTTTTTTAACTGATTCTTAACATGTTTTAAGAATATATGAATATCGATTGAATTCTTATTTAAGCCCGTATCATTATTTACTTTAAAAATATATATCGGGGTTTTTTATTCTTCATAATTAAAGGAAGAAGTCTTAATTAAGAAATTTACTTCATGATTTAAATTTTTTATTTTATTTTTGAAAATATTATTCACTAACGATATCTCATTCTCAAGTTCCTCATATGTTCTAAAAATTGCAAATACCTTTAAAGTTTTTTTTTTTCAGAAAGGTAAAACACCTTCCCAATGAAACTGTTTTTTGATTGGATTTGATACACTGATGGGAAAAAGCAAATCTTGCATAAAAATTTAAGAATCCTAAATTTAATAAAAAAATATTAACTTAAACAATTGCTGTGTGTTTTAAAAATAAAATCAAGAGTTCTTAATGTGAACTTTATACAACTTTCTAAAATATTTAAATAGCGAATTTTTCCGAGAGATAAGTTTTACACATCCAGTTTGCATATATTGTAATATATTCCAATCATCGACATCGGAAAGGGTTTCAAAAACATTTTAAAAATTCTTTCGAGCCTTTGTTTAAAAAAAAAAATGCAAACATTTGATTCATGATAAAAATAAAATAAAATTTCAATCGGTCAGACCATTTCTTTTTATTTAAATAAAATAATAATAAAAAAAAAGGTCACGTTATTATGAATTGTGAAATAATCCGAATCGAAATTGTAAATTTGAATTTCTTTCAAGACACCACATTTTTAATTAATAAGTCCTGAAAGCATTATAATGAAAAGCTAATTTTTACAATGTTTATTTTAAAATATTTTTACTCTAGCAAGTACTGAAAATAGCACCGAAAGTGAAAGGACAATAATACATTGAATTCAGCGATTGAAAAATTTCCCGATTACTATACGAATTAATTTCCCGAAAATAAACTTGCAGAAGGTCTCGTTCCTAATATCGATTACTTATCCTTGTTGAACGGTACAATATGAATAGTAACATTAAATTATCAATTATATATGAGTTTTTTCTTCCAAATTATTCTGAAATGTAATGAATATGATCTTGTAGTACATTCGATATTTTCCTTTAAATAAGATCTAATGCGTTGCTAATTGCGCCTTTTCATATTGCATTTGTGTACGAAAGAAAAAGAGTTTATACCATGGGTCAAAATTTATAAATTCGTGGAAATTTTTACGTGAAATGAGAGTTTTAAATTATACATTTATTGAAAAAAAATGCTTCAATCAGACATTTTTGCTGGAAAGTCTAAGGAGATCATGCAGTATTTTTTCCATCTCCATAATGTTTAAAATTACCTAAGTTTAAGGAACTTAAAAAAAAGAAAGAAAGAAAAAAGAAACAGGTCACACAGTCACCATTTTTTTTTTTTTTTGTGTGCACTCATTGTATTGTTATTCATATTTTAAGGAGAGCATTTTTATTTATTTATTTGCATGAGAAGTAAAATGTGAAAAGTTTCAAAACGATGAGTTTCAGTGTACATTTCAACCAGTAAATTTGTTTTAATAGCTTTTATGGCAAAATTTACCTTTAAAATCAATAATAATAATATAATAAATGCACCCTTCCCCCTCCACACACACATACTAGTGACTGCACGACTAGTTAATTGCTTGAAATATATTCCCTTAAACTTGACTATTTTAAACATTACGGAGGCAGGGAAAATGCTGTATGATTTTATTCCCTTAAACTATATTTAAAAGTCGTCGAAGTAAATATTTGGTATCTTTAAACAGCAACAAAAAATGGTACCACATCTTTTATTTTTTTCAATTTTTTTTAACCAAATTACGCGTAAATTTACCAAGCTAATGTCAAAAACGAGTAAATGAAACTTTTGTATGGCAGCTAGCTCTCTTCAAAATAAAGAGCTCATTCACATTTTCAAATATTGTCAACAATAATCGAAATATAACACAAACAGTAGGAACATACGAGCTAACTGTCACGATCATACCCTTCATCAATGAAATTCCTATTAATTTTCGAGTGTAAGTACGCTTCAGTGAATAATCGTTCTCAAGTCTCAAAACTAATAAACCTGCGATAACTTCTTACGAGGTTCAATGGACAACTCACAACAACCAAAACAAAATATTATTCGTTACCAAAACTGTTGCTCCGGTAAAAAAAAAAAAAAGGATCCGAAATTTTCTTTAAAAAAATTAAATCGATGGAAACTCGCGTGTTTTGTTCGTGCCGTCACCTTTTTCCATTTCTTTCTTTTCTCGATTCGATTTAATCAAGTGTCTTCGTCAGAAGAGAGAGAGAGTCTGGTTCGCTCGCTGATGAGGGATGAGTCATGGGGGGTGTCACGTGGTGTTATTGATTCCCTTTCAATGGAGTGTTGGTTCCTCCGCTTAAATCTACTCTTCAACTGCACCTTGATCGATATCCCAGCCATTCTTCAGATATTTATGGACACGCGACCTTTAGCGATATCAGGCTCGGGCTACCACTGGATTTGTCATTATTTCGTTCCAAAAAGGGCCGCAGGGGAGGGACGAAAAAGTGACACCAATAAGGATTTTCTGGGTGGTGGTGGATGTGATAGCGACGATAATGTGAAACATTCCCTAAGTCAGAAAATCCCCCTTTCCAGTAATGGCAGTTTGATTTTCAATTACTGCAAATACCATTGGGTTTACATTGACGATTAGACTTAGCTAAGGATTTTCATACTCATACCTCTGAATTTTTAATGGCAGTATATTTCTCAATTGCTAAAAATGCAATTACATCTGTAATGGAAGATGATTTATCATTATTTCATTCTAAAAGAGAAGGATAGGAGACGAAATAGTGACACTAAAGAAGATTTTCCTGGACAGTGGTGAATGTGTTAGTGACCATAACGTGAAACATTCCTAAGTCAGAAAATTCCCCTTTTCTGTAATGGTAGTTTGATTTTCAATTATTTAAACTGACGTTTCGTTTGTAATGATTGCAAGATTTAGATAAGACTGTTCGAGTTCTCATTGAAATGTCAGTAATGTAGTTCCTAAAAACGATATTCCTTTTTTAAGACAAAAATGTTATTCATTTTTACAAATGCCATAATTCTGTAATGTCATCGGACGTTATAGCAAGACACTTCTCAGATACAATTACTGAAAATATTGTACCCTTTCTAGCAATAATTTGCATCTGTAGTAATATAAAAACTTTCAGTCGTAATCAGCTTTCAGAAAGTATAGTTTTAACTATAATGGCTATAAGTTTATTTCTTAATAGAACTTTGTTCTTTCTTTCTTTGTTTCTGTAGTAATATAAAACTTTTAATTGTTAACAGTTTTCAAAACGTGATTGTAACTATAATGACAACATTTTCTTTTAAAAGAAAGTTTATACAAAACAGGATTTTTCTGCTTTGTATATGGTCATAATGATAAAGATTATTATGAGGAACTTTCCCCGAGGCTCCATTTTTCAGTAATGAGAGTTTCTCAATAATGCTAAAAATCGTCGGATATATAAAGGTAGTGATTCAATTAAAAATTCTGATTCGAATGTATTTAAATTTGTAAAGGTAGCTTGTTTTCCAGTTATTCCAAAACGCCATTGGATTTACAACAGCAGTACGAATTTATTTCCGTTCTGAGCTATGTTTTAAAGATTCATAAATACTAACATCTAAAATATTTCTTTTCTTGAAGTGAGGTATTTAGATCCATCCAAGTATTACAAAAATCAGAATTGTAGAATAAATAGCAATTTTATTGAATGTAAAGCTTATGAACTCGAATGTAAATAAAGAATAAAATAGATAATAGTCACACTTATATGATGAATAGTTCTTAACTCAAAATAATACAAGTAGGCATGATTAAATATTTTACATCACACATACAAATGATATATATACATAGTAAACACAAAAATACACACACACATATGTATATATATAATTATTAATGTTGATTAGATATAATTTTAAATTATACTAAAGTACAAACCACAAAAAACCAAATTTAAATAAATTTGTAAAAAAGAAAAAAGTACAATTATGACAGAATTAATGGAAAAAAACTCAGTAAAATTTTAAAATAAACAAAATAATAAAACTAGAAACATTATGCTAATTTAAAACATATAAAATATTATGATGAAACAAACTCTAAATTTTTAAGTACAATTTTAAAAAGTTAAGGAAAAATATTTTACATAATATTTCAAAAAAAAAAAAAAAAAAAAAATACAACCATATTATATAAACACACACAGCTACCCTCCCTCCTCAAATCTCAAGAGAAAAGAATTAAGGAACAAAAATGGAAATAAAGTTATTTAAATACTATCCCGGACTTTGAACTGAGGAAAATGTGTTTAAACTAGTTTAATGAATTCAATGGGTTAGAAAAAAAAAGAGAAAATAAGACAACAAATACATTTAAGCTTAAGTAAATAAACGTAACATTAAAAATTTATTATATAACTTACAAAAATGTTTGAAATAAATAAGTTATACATTTTAATTCATATGGTTTAAATGTAAATAAAGCAATTTTAAATTAGTGACTTAATTAATTTAGGTTTACCTTTCTCTATAATAACTTTGTTTGCGAGTCCTGGATTTTGTAATATTTTTTAACACGATGAAATCACATTAATCTGTAGAAGAAAGCATGTTTAGTTTGCTTAAACTACCTAAGAAAAATCACAAATTGATGATAAGATTATTTTAATTAATGTCCTGAAATGTAATAAATTGGTTAAAACATGTTTCGGAAATTTTTTTCAAAACGTTAGTAAAATTATTTAACAAATACCAAAATGTTTGTTAGTTATCAGAATAATACTAATACGCTAGTCTTACGTGTCTTTTTTATGAGTTTGACATCCAAAATTAATTACTCAAATGTTTTTTAAAACAATTAGATTATCTATGTATAGGTAAAATAAGTATTTTACTACCTGTTTTCGTAACTATCTCTTAGTTATATCTACGAGTATTAACAGTTCGCGTATATGCAAATAATTAGCGAGCGGGGGGAGTTATGCTAGACAAGTGTATCAGATTACTCAATTTTGCAAGGAAAATTATTGATTTTTCTTTAAAAAAATTAATTTGAAGTACAGATAAAGAGACTGGATTTTTTTTTTATATTTCTTTATTTTAAAAGGCCTCGTTTATAGTAAAGTTTCGTATCAGATTCACATTTTTAGGAACAAACTTTATATACACTTGTCAAATTTGTAATTAAAAACAAGTATTATCACATTAGATATTTCAAACATAAATGAAGTCAAAATGCTTCATCTCTTTGTATTATGGTCCAGTACTTATATGAATAAAATTAAAACAATTTACTTTAAAACAAACACATTGCGTACAAGAAAAAATTGTCCTTAAAAGTTGCAATGTTGGGTTTTAAATAATCGAAATTAAGTTTTCAAGAAAGCTTCTATACAAAAATCGCACGATTCTAAATAATTTTTCTCTTTTCGGAATTAATGTTCGAAGGTTTTCATAAAAATTTATGAGGAGCTATAGTAAATTCTTCTTTAATTCTTTCTAAATTTGGATGTTTAAAAAAAGCAATACTTGCACTTTAAATTTGGATCGATTGTTACCAGGCGACCACATATTTTCAGTTGATTAGATATTATAAAAATATACTGAAGACCCACCACCACCACCACACTATCCTTGTTTGAAGTTAAAATCGAAAAATACGTTGCTAGTGAAATTAGCTTTTTCCTAACACAGTCCTACCCCAGTGTTAGATCTCTCTCTTTAGAGCATATAATTAAATTCTTCTAGAAAGTCTATAATTAAGGAATTTTTACTCGTCACTAAATTTATGCGAGGAAGTAATAAAAAAAATTAATTAGTATTTTCAAAGTTTCAAAGCGAAGTAGAATATCTTCTGAACATGTCAGAAAAGGCCAATTAAGGTTGTTCTACATTTGATTGATCACCTAAAAGCCTCTTAATGTAGTGGAAAATTCAAAAAGTAAAATTGAAGACGGGTTAAATAAAGGTCCAATTTATCATCACAAAGCACATCTAATTGATTAATCTTTTTTTTTTTAAACTATTTTTTTTCAGATGTTTTTCTCGAACCAGGTGCTCGATTCAAGCTAGTAAAAGTACCAATTTGAACTCTATTGAATGTAGTTATCCAACTTCATGTAATAATGGTTGGATTGCTCAATACAACAGGGCTTTTTTCTGAATTTTTTCATTACTTATGCATCAATAAAACGAAATAAACATTGTATTCTAAATAAAAAGAATATATTGAAATATTTTTATTGAATTTTTTATATTATTTTAAATGAGCTTTAGTTCAGTTAAGTTTAATTAAATTTTATTGCTTATGGAAGTACAAAAGGGTGGAGTCAAACTTCAATTATTACTATGAAATAACCGTGATATTCGAATAAAATTTATTCTGCTTATTAAGTGATTCTTATGTACCTAATGTTGTCAATTACATTTATTCATGTTGATTTATTTGGTTTCGGGAGGCCGTAGATTGTATGGAGAAGATAGAGTTCAAAGTCTACGTAGTTCTACAATGGCAGCCTTCAAAAGGTAAAAAAATGCCGAGAGAAATGTATAACTCCAGATTATTACTATGTAAGGGAGTACTAAGAATAATAAATATAATTTAATTTTTTATATCGATTATTTTTAGTGATAATTAAAATTTTAATACCTAGGGATAATAATTAAAACTATACCATACTGCGGGGTACTTCAAACTACGGCTTCCTGAAACCAAACAAATAACTTTGTCAATAAATGATTGACAGAGTTTTGTATATAAGAATCAATTAATACGCAGAATAAATCTTAACTGGATATCTCGGTTATTTCTCAGCAACAATAAAATCTTTATAAATCCCAGTCATATACACCGATTTTCATTTCTAACGATTTCATACAAATTTCTGATACTGATTTTTTGGAGTACTTCATATTTTTTGGACCATAAAAGGTACTCTTTTTACATTACAAAACTACTAATATTTGAAGTGTGTCTCGTGGTTTGAAGGTAACGTATCTTTATGCTGTATCAAATCTATTAGAGAAACTTAATTACAGGGGAAATATGTTAATAAAATCTGAACACAGTAGCCATTGAAGGTATAGATATATAGACTAATTCCAACCAGCACAGAAAGCACTTTGATACCAAATCCTCTCGAGACTTATGAGAAAATCACCTATTTACATTCTTCGTATATGAGCTGTTGATAACTATTAGTTCATAAGCTTATACTTTTTATAAGGGACAAATACCTGCAATGTAAGTTCGAATTATTCACATAAATCGTTACATTATTACCAAAATGAGTGTAAAACAAAGAAGACTCATTTAACGTGACTAGAGTAAATAAAATGCTATTTTCTAAATATCGCCCCATAAATTTTGGGAGCGATTTATACTCCCACGCGCCTTGTGGTCCAAAAAATATGGTGAATAAAATATTATTTGAAATATAAGAGTACATAGTTTTCCGTTTGTTCCAAATTATTTAATCGAATTTCCATAACTGTTTTTAGGTATTGAAATAAATATTTTAATTATAAATCCATTAATTGTGAAAAAAGCTCATAGAAGTCATTAAAGGGATTCTACAAAGAGAAATCGTATTTTCATTGAAAAAGTTTTATTTCGTAGCATTATCTATCATTTTAGAAGAAAACTGTGAGTACTGTGAAGGTTATTATAACACATTTTAAGAATTTGGAGGTATGTCGGAAAATGAACGGTATCCTTGGATAATAGGCATGAAGAACGATTTTAAAACCAAATTAAATATAATAGCTTATTAGATGAATAATTCTTTTATGAAAGTTTTTCTCAATATTTATTTATATATAATAACAGTAATCGTTGGCAGAGATGTAATACAAACATCCATACTTACATCACCTCACAGATATAAGGAGGGAAAACATCCTATCAAAATCTCATTTTATTAAAATTAATGGAAATTAATTGCATCATTTAAAATATATGTATCCAGTCTTAATCATTTGAGTGAATAAGCATAACAATATGTATATTGGAAACTGAACAAAGATTTCACATAATGTTACGATGCAATTTTTAACTTTTTTAAAAACGTAGAAAAATGAGATATGGATATTATATTTATAAGATTCTCAGATCTGTTTTGAAACATTTTTATCATTGTACATTAAGTAGTCAACATTTATCCTTGAACAAATAATTGTTACGATACGTTAAAAATGCATTCCAGTTTCTTTAAGTAGATCATCATTTACAAACATTCTTAAGAGCTAAAAGATGAACAGTTTTAAAAACTTCACGATTCAAACATAAACGGGAGAGTTATATCTATTTTTTTTTAAAAAATTTTAACAGAAATTGTGCGAATAAATACTTAGTATGATCCAAGCGAACAAAAACAACATCCCAAAGTTTTGAGTCCGGTTGAACTCCGGACCTGTTCTGAAACCCAAAATGAGCCAGATGCTGTCAAAAGCTCTGCGCCATCTCATTTGAAACCCACAAACCGAGTCAGTGACCCCCTGCCTTAAACGGACCTGACAGATACATATCGCGATGAATATTGATATTTTCCAAAATGAAAAAGAAAAGTCGAGTCTGGAAAAAATAAATAAACAGGTTGGTCATGCTAAGTACTCGGAAACGACCCGAAGCGGACACAGTTCCTTCCGAGAAGAATCATTTTCTCAGCTGATATGTAATTTAAAATTTTCATCTTTTACCGCTAAAGTGATGTATCACGATCGACAATAAGGCCACGGGTAGTAATTGAAAACACACGTTTATGATGCAAAACGCTTCAACAACAAGACACAAAATTCAGTTTTCGTTTCTCTCCCCTAATGCTTTTCTGATAGCTTCGCGCGCACCAGTTCGATGGTATCATTCGTTTGAAGTTTCTAGAGGGATAAACCCCCTGCTTGGCTATTATAATTTTCATTTTTTACTTTCGGGATCACCGGAAATTGCAGGGAAGAGTAGTTTGATGATGTGTTGCGTAGGAGATGCACCGATTCGTGTTGTGCCATTTTAACCAGAATTCAGTTTTTTCGCAAAACATTTAGGATGGAAAGGATAATTAAACAGAATCACGAAGAAATGAGATTAGAGCAATTTTTGTTTCGAGCGCTGTCTTCCTCCCCTTACTCATCCCTTCAAATATTGCTAGTTTCTTACTCGCTAGAATTATCATGACACGTTCCATTACGTAATATATATTTTTTCTTCAAAAAGAATTTTACTTAACTTAATTGAACTAGTCCATTTTTACTAATTTCGCGAACTCAAGAAAAGTCCTTACAAATCATGAGAAGTAATTTCGATCTCGTAATACTTTTCAAAAAATGCTTTTGCTTAATATAAAGGAACTGTTTCTTTTTTCATAATTGTGTAAGATGAAAGTAAAGTTTTAACACACTCGCAAACAGAGATGATATTACATTCGTTTGAATTATGATTCAAAATTACATAAATACCATAACATTCAAAATCATAAAGCCACATTATCACGCTTTCAATTTTATACAATCTTATTTTTTTACTGTTTTGCACTTAACTGAGTAACTAATTTATTCAGTATTTTCATTTTGTTTTCCCTTTTCCTTAATCTTTAATTATCTCTAATAGCTGTCCCATTGCATAAACGAGAAGTACAGAATTTGACGTGGGTGAAGTAGCATTCATAATACATAAAATGTGTAATCCTGAGCACTTGGACAAAGTTTGGAAATCTCGATTAGTTTAATAATAAATCTTCTATTTCTGCAACTCGTGAAAACTCTTACAGTCCACTAATGTGTTACAAGTTCCGAGACACAAAACGGAACTTGAAATCTAAGCTCAAATTTGATATCCATTTTTGCTTTCCTGCAAGAAAAGCGTGATAATTATTTTTATTATTTATTTATATTCTATTTTGTCATGTTTTATCTAAATTTAATTGATGATTTCTAAGAATTTGATACATTATTATCAGCATAAAGCCAAAATTTTAATGCAATTTTTACGTTATTGAAATGTATCTTTGGATAAAAACTTCTTTGGGATACTTTATATAAATTGTTTCATTTCTCTTAAACAGAAATAGAATACGATTTTTTTTTTCTCTTTTAATTTGGTTTCGTTTTTTCTTAGTTTTATCTACGATCGCTGTATTTTTTCTCTTAATGAGTTTTTTTCTTTCTTTTTTGAAAGAAAGTTTCAATTTTCTATTGGAAAGTGATTATCGAAGCCATATTGACGTTGATTATGTAATAATTAACCACCCAAAATGTTTATAGCTACCCCCTAATTAATATTAGGATTTATTTAAAAGAGTAAAAATGAAGTTACTTCTTGCAAGATTAGAAATATCAGTACTCGTACAGTTAAATCTTACATTACATTTCTCACTATCAGTCATATGAAAAATAAATTTACACACTGCTTCCAGATAATCAAAACTAAATATTACTAATTTTAGTTCCATATTTTATTGAATTATTTATACTTTCACAAAGTATTATTTTTGGATTTAAAAAAGCACTAAAGAGTTGATAAAATACTCTTAAAATGCGTTAGATTTTAATTAATTATAAATCTTGCTTTAAACTAAAAATTAGTAACATGTAAGTGAAACAGACTACAAATTGAGTGTTATAAAATTTAAGTAAAAACAACCAGTACTTTAACACTTCTTCCTCATTTCTTAAAAAAAAAGGGAAAAGGAAAGATGTTTTTTGATATACGAAAATGATAAGACATTTTTTTATGAGAGAAAGATAAAGTGATCTAAATTAATAAAATGTTTTTTTTTCCTAATTAAAACGTACTGGACATAATAATATGTAAACTTAATTTACTGATTAGATTGCTAGAAGTATGATAAAGCATTCGTAGAAAGTGTAATCTACTTCTAACAAAATATTCTTATTCTTAAGAAACAAACAAAAAAGAAGGTAATGAATAAGTGAAAAAAAAAATGGTATTCGAACTTGTGTGTTTGTGAATTTTCAGAAAAGTAAAATGAGGTACATATAAAACTGGGAATGCTTTGTTTAAAAGATACTAATAATGAAATTTTCTACCTCTTTTTTAGACAGAAAAATCGACATAAAAAAAGGAATGTATATTCATATTCACAAAAATATTTTTTAGGCATTGAAATTGAACTATATGATTCTTTAAACTTCTCTATACAAATCAGAATGTAGTTTTAAGGAACTGAAAATATTAATAACAAAAATTAAATTTGAATGATAGGAAAAAAAATTATTTACATCAACATGTAATGATTTATTAATTTATTATTTAAGTAAAAAGAGAAACAATACTCAAATGAAATACGTGGGTACAAAGGCTGTTTTGAAATTACGTAAGAAAGACTTTTTAAAAGCTTTTATTTTATTTTAAATCCATGAAATTGTTGATTATTTAAAAAATAAATCCTGTTTATGTATCATGTTTAAAAAGATTTAAAAAACGATTTTTCATATTCTATTCACAATTTTCATGAGCTAAATATTAATAAAATAGAGTTAAAATTTAATACAATCATGTTGAATGACATAAAGTATCACACAGGTAACTATATTTTCAACAACAGATATATTTTTTTAATTCCTTCCAGCATCAATAATCTATTTATGTGCAAGATTTCAAAAAATTAGTTCTCTAGTTCAATTAACGAAACAAATTCCTTTAGACCATTATTTTAGGCATAGGTTGTTTTTTTAATGTACTGTTTTATTTTTAACTACACGTTTCATAGCACAGAGCATAGAATATTATTTAACAATTTGCTTAAGTGAAAGATAAACAAATGCTTTTGATTATAATTTGTCCTTATTAAATGAATATCCATGAGATATACTTATAAGAAGTAATTTTATAAAATAATAGCTCATCATAATATTAAAACAGTATTGAAAAAACATGCTTGTATTCTGCGTCAAAAATATCAATGAATATGAAAAGAAACGTTGCTGATACAATACTGTCAAAAATATGAATGAAACAAGTAAAAAAAAAGCTTATTCAATAATAAGAGTTTATAAGAACAAAATAATATGAAACAATTTTTTCTTCTTCAAAGAACTGGAATTGTTAAGCTGTGATGCATCCCATCCAAATGGTATTCAAGATTGAATTCTGCTAAGGTAGGATTCATACGTCAAAAATGTAAACAATAGGAAAATTATCATAATTAGATTTAGAATGATTGCGATGCTTTGCAGATAAAAAAATAGAACTAATCATTTCAATATATATTAAAAACTGTCGAAGGAAGATTTTTCGACGTTTTCGACACCTCTTTCTGAGAAATCAACAACAAAATGTTTATTTCGAAAATAAGAGTATTTCAAAGAAAATTATTGTATTAAAAAGTACATAAACATTTTATAATATGGGAATATTAAAACATTTAATCTCAATATATTATTAATAGAGGTTTTATTAAAAGCAAAATATTAAATTAGAACAAGAAAAAATATTATTTATCTCAAGTTTTGATCTATCGAATTTCAGGACCATTTGCAACTTTAATGTTTACAATATGTTCTGATTTGATGTATAATGTTTATTTACATGTGGATTTAGCATAAAGTTATGCTTCTTGGTGAAGTTATTTTCCCACGAGTTGAGGAAAAAAAAATAATTTAAGTAATATAAAATATGTAAAAACACGGTGTTGTTGATTAAATAATTATCATTATGCTTTCAGAAATAATTGGTATTATTATATGCACTAATTTTATTTTGATATTTAATTCTCTTTTTATTTACTGTAACACAAGAATTACGTGTAATCTTATATTAAAAATTATTAATAAAAGAGCATTTATGTTCACCTTAATGCTTTATTTGGTACATCAAATGTCACACGAGGGTGATGAGAAAGACTGTTGCGGGATTAGTAATCAAATATATTTATTTTTATGTTTTAGATTTCTCGGTTTTATTCATGAATGGACATCAATATAATTTTTAAAAAAGTAACTTTTGTGTGCTTTAAGTCTATTAATTCACAATTTTTCAAGAAAAAAAGTTATTCAATCGTTAATAACAAACGTATGTGTGTTTTATTCAAATTAATATAAATATTCTTACATAAATTATTTGAAAAGACAGGAATGTGAAGGCATAACTACTAGCATTTTTCAAAAGTATATAAAAGTATTTAAAAGTTCAATCGAACAATGTTTAACATTTGAAACGGTAAAAATTCATTACTTTTTTTAATGATTTAGTGATAAATCGTTCGATTTTCAAAATTTCACAGAAATAAATTTATAAACGAGCAAATAACATATATATATATATATATATATATATATATTATTTCACCAAAAATACTTTTAAAAAACGATTCTCCCATAAAAGAACGCAATAAAAAGTATTTCTTAAGTTGTAAATATTACTGAATATTTTTATATACTCTAAATACAGTATACAATATTTAAGAACCAAATGTAATTCAGTAAACAACAAAAATATATTATGAAGCATGACATTTTTTTCTAAGGTTAAAAATCAGTTTATTTGAAGTAATTAAATTTTTTAGAGTAATAACTTATAAACATCATTCATACATAAGCTGTTTCGATATCTTACTAAGCCTGAGCATTTCATATTAGTCTTAATGATTTTCAACAACAGAAAATGTAAAATAATGCTAATGTATCAACATTAAGATACAATTTAGAACTCAGAGAGAAGAATTAAAAGCAATATAAGTAGATTGGATTATGTATATAGTTTGATTTTAACAATGATAAATATTTTAATAGATAAAGAGAAAATTCAGCACACAATGAGGTAATTACAAAAATATAAACCCATAAGACTTGCACATTGCCGAAATGGAATATTAATCATATTATAATACGAGGCGTTAATACTATTCAATTGTTAACAGATAATCGTTAGGTAGTATTATATATTCTTTCATATTAGTTAATCATTTTTAACTATTATTTTAACGTCTTTCAGAGGTATTTAAAGTTTATTTAACGGAAAAATTGCGTTATGTTTTAAATAACATAATTCTGCGCACAGTTATTAAAACTATTAAATTTATTTTAGATATTGTTCACCTACTTACTGAGAAAAAAGGGTTTTTAATTGCTCTTGAAGGTATAATGTGGATCTTAAGAAGTATTAATTAGTTATTATGTTTTCGGAAACGAATTGATCTTGAATTTCGAGCATGGTATTAAAAGCAAATAAAAACATGGAATTTATAATTTTAAAAAATTCTTTTATTTGCATCAATCTATAAAATAACACGAGGCGAAATATATTAAGTTTAATGAAAAAAAAAAAAGATTAGTGGTATTTTAATGTTTACAAAACGTGTTTTTTTAAGGGGCGAACAGAAAAACTTAAATCTTAAATTTTCGTGATATAAATATAGTTTACTAATAAAACGAATATACAGAACACAGAAATTGATGAACATAAAAAAGAAATAATTTAAATAATGAATAACGCATAATCATTAGATAAATTAGATAGATCTTAAATTGATCCTCGTGCTGGTAAAAAGAATTTTGAGATAGGAAAACCCTGATCGTTTCAAAACTATAAACATTAAAATAATGTCAAACTCCTTATTATTAAAACTAATTTTTTCCCAGAATACTTATTTAGTCATTTCAACTTAAACATATTTATAAATAAGAAAGCATGAATAATGTTTAAAAAAAACATCCAATAGTAAGATGGCAAGCAAAAATATTTTAACTACATTATATATAATTCTTCGTCAGTTTGCTCATTTTCCACATTCTAAACTAACGAGGAATTTTTGACCTATACAGAAAGGAGGGGGGAGGGAAATTTCACTCTTATATTTAAAATCTAAGTGTAAAAAAGTTTTTAACTTATCGAAAGTCATCAATCAAAAAGGAGTTACAAAAAGTTCGTGTTTTCAAACTTTCAATCCAACATCTATGTAACGTAGTAATAATTTGTGATATAAGTAAAACTTAAAAACGATTTCAAGGAACATATTTTCTGCCTTCAAGCTATTTTCCAAATAGGTACGAGATTTTACACAATATTTTACCGGTTTCAAATTTATTAAAGTTTTATTTTTATATATTAAATTATTTAAAATATTCGATTCAAGTAAACGATTAACATCTGCAATGATTTATTTAGGTACTTTTTGTGATCTGCAATACAATCGAAACATCGTTTTGAAAAATAAAAATACTCGCACATTACGGATTTTGTAATAAATTACATTTGATTTTCAACGATCACGAAATTCTTAACAGTATATACAAAAATAAAGGTTCTTTAAAAAGTAGTTTAAAATCCTTCTATACAAAATATTTAATGTTTTTCATAATGAATTAGACTTAGTCTTCTAATTTTGGTCCGCTATGTAAATGAAAACAATAAATTTCGAAAAGCGATTCATACAAACATTTATTTATTTGGGCTTTTAACGGTATTATATGAACTGTTAACTATAATAATGGTTTACTGTACAAAAATATTCCATGATTTTCAGATTGAATTAAATTTTATCAGATTAATAAATAAAAACAATAAATTTAGATTTAACTATACGTACTACTAAGGATCTATTGGGTTTTTAACTGTATCAGGTTTACAATTAACTATAACTGTCATTTAATACGAAAATATTTCATGGTCTTAAAAATGAACTTAATTTAGTTCGCTAAAATAAATAAAAGCGATGCATTTATGTAAGCGATTCGTACAATTACTAATTTATTTCAGTTTTTAACAATGTTGGGTTTATTATTAACATTAATAACTGTCACACAGAACACAAAATTATTTCACGTTTTTCAGCATAAATTAAATTTATTTTTCTCAATCCTATTTGTTAAACAAATAAAAGCGATAAATTTAGTTAAAAGATTCTTACGAATAATGATTTATGATTTTAACGGTGTGAGATTTATTTTTGGCACTAATAACTAACTGTCAAATGAAACGCACAAAATATATTTCATAGTTTTCAGAGTGAATTAAAGCTGATTCCATGTATACACTAATCAGTTTAATACAAATAATTGTTTCGCACCAGCGAAGGCTTTAAAAAATATGTTTACATTTTTGACGAGATGTAATACAATAATTAAGATTTCAATGCAAAAAAAAGAATTTTCTAGGGTACTTACCGGTGTTATTTGAGTGCACTTTCCTCATCCAGGGGTATATGGGTCCCATGTTTGGTTCAGATCCAGAACAGTCTGAATTTTGGGTGTCGGACCTCTGTAGGTGAGATCCGGGCGGCGGCGAACTGTCTGGCGACGATCTGTTATTGGGGTGATGGTGTAAACTGTTTTCGGTGCCGACATAGTCAACGACACTGAGCGGCGTGCCCAAGTTCTGTGCGACATTACACGACCGCTGATAGTACGGGTGCGGTGAATTGCCGTGGTTAGTATAGCCCCCAACGGCTGTCCCATTCTCAACGGAGCCGTAGTTGATAGGCTGGTGATGAAAAACGCCGTAGTGCTGGCCGTAGTAATCCGGCATGTAGTTGCCCTGGGAGTATTCCTCCAACGGTGGAAACTTGGGATCAGGATCATCATACTGCTGGTTGTTCCTCGTGAACGATGCCATGATCATTAATTTTTGGGTGAATTGGATGGAAATAATTTTTCTTTGCAGGATGTCATTTAACTGTGCCGTGGCTCCACCCTCCGAGGGGAATTAGCATATCACGTGGAAGCCGTCAGCCAATGGGGAGTGAAGGCCCCGACCTATGCGCAGTCGCCGACTTTGATGGATGGACGGGAGACACGCCTCCAAAATGGCGCGCGGAGCGCTGTTTCTTCGCCTTTTCACGCTACTTTTTCAGGTTCGAAACGGTTCGGACACTGGATAAAGACGTCAGAAGAGTGTCGGGACTCTAACCAATTCTGTCCTGGCTCGAGGGATGAGCTTTTTTTGGCGTGGGAGCGTCCAGAAGTGGCGGGAAAGAGTCGCCAACTGGATCCGGCGACGCCACAAATTAACAGGTGGGCAATTATTTATCCTGGAGAGAAAAGTTCTGTAATGACTCTTTCTGTCTTCGCCGAAAGAGGTAAAAAGAGAATGGCATTTGAAACCACGTGACTGGGACTAGGACACCGGGCCAGATGGGGAGACAGATAATGAGAATGATGCAACTTTCCGCTCGGACTGAATTATTTATGCTGATTTATCTCGATTCTGTTTTGGGCACTTTTTTTTTTCTGTTCTCGTCGCTGCTTAGTATTTATTCCGTAATTAGTTCAACAGTTCCCCCTCTCCTTTATCCAGTAATTAATTTTATTTCGTTCTAAGCTTCTGTGTCATTAACACTATAGTTTGTATTGTCCTGAATAATGTGAGTTACTTAGTTTTCAAAAAATATTTTTTGTGCGTGGAATAACTATGAAGCCTTGAATAATTTTCAGTTTCACATTCCTCCTATGAATAAATTGATTTTTTTTAAATATAAATTCTTATTCTTATTAAAACTTAAGAGCAAATATAAGTAAAAATGCATTCCCCTCCCTGGCATGATAGGACATTTAATTATTTTACTGTGAATAGTTCCTATTTTAAATGCTTTGATCACTGATAGGTATAATTTTACTGAAACAATTTATAACTAGTAAACGGCCCTTCCACGTGTTTTATTGAGGAAGAAAAAGTTTTATTCACGATCAAGGATTACATTGCCATACATATAATTCCATATAATTTCAAATTCAAAAATTTAAATTGTCAGTTTGAAAATAATCATAAATTCTCCTCCTGTATTCAAACCATATTTCCAGTAACTGCAATAGCTAAAATTTATCCTTCAAAAGTTCTAATAAAACTGATCCCTTTTTTGAATGAATAATAAAATGTTTCAACGAAAATTTTCAATTAGCACACAATGGACTTTTAACTTAAACATCATTCTTTTTCTATCAAGTCAACATATGAAATGTGAATCTCTAGTTTCAATTATATTGATATTACAGTAGTATTGATTGTAGCAAATTTGAATACATAGTATAAGTATTGCGTAAACTTTCAGATATCATAAATATTATTTCAACTTAGCGACGAATATTTATTTGTAACCAAATAACTTAACACACATTTTAAACTTTTTTTAAATCTGAAACTTCGGAGTTCAACACAATAGATTCAAAAACATGGGGTTAAGAAAGAAATTAGCCTCTTTTCTTCAACAAATCAAAACTTGAAATCTTTTTCTATCATAAACACAATAAAAAAATTGTTTTACCACTTTCAGAAAATCCACTTTTGTCCAATTACTGTCACCAGAACAAAAAAAAAAATTTTTTTTTCGCTACTAGTTCAATATCCTGTCAATTCCGATTATCCATTTCGAAAATATCGGCACTTTCGATTAATCGTATAGATTTTTTTTTTCTTTAGTCGTCGGTGGCAGGGACCGGTCGCTGGGGACCGCATTGACCAATGGTCATTTACGAAATGAGAGCGAACGTAGTCGGACGGGCCTGTTATATAGTTAGATGCCAGGTGCTACGAACTGTTCCGTTCCTAATGAACTGTGAAATTGAATCGAAACTCGCGGAGATCTACAATACGTTGGACTTGTCGTTCGATAAACTAAGTAGTTGGTCGGAAAATTACACGAGGTGAGGGGTCTTCCATATATTAAATTTCTTTTGTTTAGGTCAGGGGTCTACATCTTTTTTTATTTTTTTGAAAGGATCATATCGTAACATTTTCAGGCTCTGAGGAACAGGTATCAAACTCGAAATTATTTTGGTGGACAATTCCATAAAAAACAGCTCCAATTTTTTTTTTTATCGGCAAGTGAGATTTTACATAACATTTATATACACATACTAATATCAAAAAAAGAATGAAATATTTCTATTTATTAATAATCGTATTGTAAAACTGGTTAAATTGTGTACTTTTGCAATTAATGTAATTATTTTTTTTGAGATAATATTTCATCATACTAGTATTCGAAATTAGTACTTTCTGATATTAAAGTTGCTTACAAATGGTCCTCTGATAAAAATGATATGTTTTACGATATTACATACTTGTGAAAATATCCTTTCACATTGGTAAATACTCTCAAATACAGATATAAATCTCCTCTCAAATATAGACATAAATTTCCTTTCAAATATAGTATTCGATTTTAATTGACCGTATTTATCTTTCAAAAGTTATTTATTACAGTTGAATTGAGAGTGAGTGTGTGTGAGAGATAGTTAGATTCCTTACTTTAAACATCATTGATAACATGTTTTGCAGATCATTCATTTTCAATTGAAATCTGACGGAAGCTTCTCGGTTGTACAGCTGAAAGGACTACGAAAAATGGAAAAATCTTTAGAACTTGCATCCATATCCGAAAATGATGTTGTAATTTTCTTGTAATATTTTCATGCAAAAACAATATTAATCCGCGGGGTAGATAAAAAAAAAACAAAGGAGGGCTGAATTTAGATCTCAAACTATAATTTACCAATTCTTTGTTTATAAAATGTTTTTTTCGTTAGTAAATTATTTATTACAAATTGCTTTGTTTGCGTTTCTGAATTTGCCACAAGTATTAAAACCACTCTTCCAAAATAGTTGTAAGCACATTTTTAAAATTCTGTATTCAGAGAAAAAAATGTGTCAAGTATGTAATATTAACATGTTACAATATAATAAAATTATACTCAGAGCTTGCCAGTTTGCTTTCAGTAATTTATATTTCTGTTTTAAGTAGTATACTTTAAACGGCACTATAAAAAAAAATACTTTAAACACATATTGTTGTATTTTAACGCGTATATGAAAATACTTTTTTCCCAAAATTTGGCTCCAAAAGCAGGGAGGCTTCTATATACAATAGTATTATATAAAGGGGTATAATATAAGCTTAATTATTACAAAGAAATAACTGGGAGAAATCTGGATAAAATTTACTCTGCATATTAATTGATACTTATGTAAAAATGTCAATCACCGTTGTTAATGTTGATTTGCTTGGCTTCAGGAAGCTGTAGGTTGAAGTAACACTCAGCATCGTAAAGCTTTATTTATTATCTCGAGGAGTGCAACGTAAAGTTTTAATCATGATAAAAATAATCGAGATAGAAACTTAATTTTTTATTTATTATTCTTATGACTTATCTACATTTTGCCGCTATCCAAACTTATGCATTTCATCCAGCGTTTCTTGGCCTTTCGAAGCTGCCGTTATAGAACACAACAGGCTGAATTCTATCGTCTCCATATGTTGCAGTTGCTTCAATCTACAACTTCCTGAAACAAACAAAAAATCACCATTAATGTAAACAACAGTGTTATATATATAAGGGTCAATTAATATGCAGAATAAATTTTATTCAGATATCTCGGTTATTTTTTAATTATAATTAAACCTTAATAAAATCCCCTCGTATACACATAAGTTTAGTCAATACACCATTCATTTCAGGCAGTCTACCGATGAATTGTTATGTAAATGATCCCTTTTATCATCCTTATTCAGGAAATTGATTCATACGTTTCAAATCTGAAAATTGACATATATTCCTAATCAAAGAATATAACCGTTGACAAACTCCCAAATACACGTAGACAACAAACCATATATCTTTTCAGAACAAGCTCTTTTTCTATCCATTCCCTCTGAAAGCACCTTCACTGATGAAACGAAAAAGAGTCCTTTTACCTGTCTGGGGGGTTAGTGAATTCCAAGCAGAAAAGTAGCCGTCCTTTCCGTTAAAAGCCCCCAGGGTGCGTGGGGAGGGGGTCGCTTTATTTTTAGAAGCGCGCCACTGGAATGATGGATGGTGGGAGTGGGGGGAATGCGAGTTTTGTGTCCACCGATTAATTGACCAGCGCTCATCGCTCTCTGCCATCGGACGCGGAAGGCAAACTCCGAGATATTTTGATGTATGATGAAGAATCTCTCTTTCAAAGATTCGCTCACAACTCTTACCGCTGCAACCAGGTGCTGCGCTGGTGTCGTGGAATATGAATATATTCTTTTTTTTTCTTCCCCTATTCACTATACGTATGGGGGAGGGGAGCATTGCGATTCATAGATTTTAGAGAAGAAAAGAAAAATTCCAAAAAAAAGTTACCTTTAATGTATTTTGTGTGCGCGCTTAATACATTACGTTGCAGGTCTCTGTAATTTTTAAATATTAAAGTGAATTGAAATTGTAAGATATAGAAAATAAAATTGTAGGCACTTTTATTTATTTTTTTAAAAAATTTTTAAAGTGAATATTCTTCTCTCTCGTCAATAAAAACGAATAAGAGCTAAGAAAAAATTTTATGTGGAAGAATTTAGCTATAAAAAGAAGAAATAAAATGGATTTTGAAATGCATCAAAGGAATAAATTAAAATAATGATTGCAACTGTATTGTTATGCTCGCCGTGACAGTTAATTTCAAATATTACGGTTAATGGAAACTACAGGAAGGACAATAAAACAGCATTCACTTTTTAAAAATGAAAATGAAGTATTCTTTTGTATGATCAATAAAAATGAGATTTTTGTAAATCTTATGTGCGAAAATTTAGCTATGAAAATAAGCAGCCAGACGGTTTTTAAAATGTAATACAATAATAAATTGAAATCGTGACTATAATTATATTGTTGCAATTTGTAATATGCTATCATTTAGGAAGAAAATTTCAAAACATATTATTGTATCAGAAATATATAAACACACCAAAATATCTAAGATAACAGGAAGCTAATAATACACACTTACCACTGGCTCAAAGATGAGCAGGAGCGTCATGGAATATATGATATATTTTTTTTAAATTTTATTTTATTTTGCTGTACTGTATTCAGGATATTAATAAAGATGATTTGTTTTCTGTACATCACGTTTATTTGGAACATCTTTTCAAACATAAATTACATACGCAATTTTCACAAGAACAATTTTTCAACGTTCGTTTTTACATCTTGGAACCAAACTAACCACTTTTTTGTTCGTTGCCAGTAAATTTTCTAAAAACAAAAACATGATGTGGTGTTGCTAATATATTTTTATTTCTTTCAAACAACTTTAAATATTTAAAAAAAATATAGCTTAATAAAGAAAATCGATAAAATATTTTTCAATCACTTTAAGTTTAAATCATTTTCTTTTAAATATTGAATATATCACAACCTCTTTCCCCTCAAAAAAAAAAAAAAAAAAAAAAAAAAACCCTTTAATAAATTTTTAAAATTAAAGTTTCTCAAAACTTAATTGATCGTTTCTTCCTATTTTAGGAAATTGATTTGCTTAGTAACTTAATTTTTTTTATAGAATAGTTCTCTTATAGCAACACCATTTCATATGCTAAGCTTAAATTTCTCAGATTACATAAAAAATCAATAATAAACATACATATAGAATAAGATGAATATCTCTTACATATATATAAATTCAGGTATATAACTTTCTCCCAAGATATGTATTTTTATGCTGCAAAAATTCAAAAGCACTTTTTTAAAAAAAAAATACTGTAAATAACATAAAAAGAATATGAACTGTAAGAAAAAGTAAATTATTATTTATTATTTTAAATATAATTACTCTAATTAGTCCAAGGAAAGTGACTTAAAGCATCTGCATTTTTATGATTTTTGTCACTGCGAGGGACTACTGTATAGTTATGAGATGGGCAATGGCTTTACAGTCTTACAAGTTATGGATTGAAATTTACATTATTTTTAAGCCAAACTGAAAGATTAGGGTTCATCATGATGAGGGATTTATTTGGCCCACCCAAATAACATTGTAGTTTCTTTACAGCAATTACTTTGGTAGTGCACTCTTTCTCTGTAACAGAATATCTCTTCTCAGTTCCTGAAAATTTCTTTCTGAAAATATCAGAAAAGATACCCTTTTTCTCATAGGAATTTCTCTTTTTTCTGACAATTTAATTCATTACCTTCACATTTACTAGTCTTGCATACCTCGTCATTATCGATAATTACACTTTCATCAGATTTTGGGAAGTTTACGAAATATTTTGAACAAATTTTCTTAGAAGAAAGCATTTTTTTACAGCATTTTTTTCTTTTTGAATAATAAATGTTATTTTGATTATCTCCTTCCTCTGAACTTGATGTTTTAGATCTAGCAAAAGAGACATTCTGATCTACCTTATTGTTCAGCTCAGGATTTTAATTCATTTCAGCAAAATAATCTTCATTCAGTTCACGCTGAATATGATTTTCTGGAACTTGTTCAATATTTTCAATCCTGTATTCAGGTTCAACATTTCCTGCATGGACAATTACTGGTGGGACTGCACGTGGTTCTATACAGAATTCCTTCAAATTAACTTTGATTAATTCTTTGATTGCAAAATCTTCACTAGATGGTGGTAAAATTTCTTCATCAATTTCGGAATCGGGAATTTCTTCTTTAGGATTAAAACGTTGCATGACATCATGAATTTTTTTTTTTTCACACGTTGATCAGATAACTACATGGAATTTCTGGGTGGTATACCTGCAGCTCTTGCTTTCAATTCCAGTTTTTTCAGCTCAAAGGCTCTGACTCGTGCTTTCTCTTCCAGTTCTTTCTGCCTTTCCTGATCATCTTTAATGGCACCAAGTAATCGAAGTATAAATTCCTCATCATAATCGGGACTTTTAACAATCAGTTTATATAAATGAAAAATTTTAAATTCAGGTTTTACATTTAAACCCAATTCTTCAGCTAACACTTGTAAATTCTGCTTCCTACATCTAGCTAATAATGCCGTGTTAGAGAACCTTAACTACAAATTTAAAATGTTTTCTATCACAAATTTTGCTTATATCAAGAACTATACTTTTAAAGAACTTAATTGTCACTTCTCAAACAAACGATCTACTTTTTATGTCTTAAAATACTCTTAATACAATTATCTTCAAGAATACACAATATGCAATACGAAAAAGTAAATTAAATAATTAAAAATATCTTAAATATACATCAAGCAGTATTAATACTGAAAATAACAAATCACAATAACCTTCAAAAACTCACCAATGTTTCACCCAGTAAATAATAAACTCTTATATTGATTTTAAGAAATACATAAAATATTATCTACTGCCATAAATAACTCACAAATTTCGTAATGCACTGTTTCAGTACGAAATTTACAAATCTACAGAGATATGTAAAAAAAAAAAAAAAAAAAAAAAAAAAATTGAAATTCACATAACCTTATTTGCAAAAATTATAATATCAATTTGGCACAGTTGCTCAGCAAAATTATACTACGCCTAGTTGGCGAGAACTATCAACAAAACGTTACCAGTTTGGCAATCCTATAAAATTATATTAAGCCTGGTTGGCAACGAAAAAAAAACATTACCAGTTTGGCAACCCTATAGTTGTACTACGTCTTAGGCGCCAGGAAAATCAACCTCAACTTTAACTTGGCGGAAAATATTTATTCTGATCAATATGCCGACATGTCTATTAACTATCAATATCATAAGCATGTATTACCACAAACAAATTCATACACATAATGATCAAATACAAAATAATAATCTTTTAATAAAAGTAGCACTTTTAAATTAATGCTAAAAGTTTCAATCTCACTCCAGCTTTCGCTAATATTAAATACGAAACAAATGAAATTAATCACCAATGCGAATAAAATACAAAAACAAAAACATCAGTTGATATAACCAGATAAATTGTTCTTCTGTTAACAGTAAAAATCTTCTGTTAAAAAAGTAATCACACCTTGTATGTGAAATTAAATAATTTCAGTCAATGATCGTTGAAGCACAACAGCTTTAAAGAAAGCCACTCGGAAAAGATGACACTAATTCTTGAATAAGTAAATCAACACAGAAAACAGTCCGCAGAAGAAAATGAAAAATGTGGCTTGAAATCGAATCACTTTCACTACCAGAAAATTTTTGGAGCAAAAAGAAGAAAAAAATTGGCATCAGGTAATTTTTACTTTGCAACCTCTTCAGGTAATTCCAAATTTCTTCTTTTTCAATTTAGCAACTCAGAAGACCAGCATTATCGTGATTAAGGTACGCACTCCAATTCTTGTTGTGGAGATCAGCACTACGGTCATTCGATAAGCACATCTGATTTACTACTGTCTTCGATAGAATCTCCAAATAATAGTCTGTACTGTATTACAGACTATTAATAAAAATGACTTGCTTTCTGGACATCACGTTTATTTGGACACATCTTTTCAAATATAAATTATATACACAATTTTCACAAGAACAATTTTTCAACGTTCATTTTTACATCTTGGAACCAAACTAAACTCTTTTTTGTTCGTTGCCAGTAAATTTTCTAAAAACAAAAACAGGATGTGGTGTTGCTAATAGCATATTTTTATTTCTTTCAAACAACTTTAAATATTTTAAAGAAATATAGCTTAATAAAGAATATTGATAAAATATTTTTCAATCACTTTAAGTTTAAATCGTTTTCTTTTAAATATTGAATATATCACAGGGCATTATGATTCATATAGAACAGAAGTTGGCAAACATTTTTTTGGAAAGGGGCATATCGTAACGTTTATAGGTTCGGAGGGGGTGGTAAGAAAAGTCGAATTAATTTACCTGCACTGCTCTGCTCATAGAATAACTACAATAACAACATACACGTGTTTCAATTTTTCTAAAAATATTTTTACAATTGTTATTTTACATATCTAATCGCGTATACACATCATAACACACGCGCACGCGCAAAAAAAAAAAAAAAAAATATTTTCATTTGTTAATAAACTCATGATAGATAAAATATAGATAGAACCGATTAAATTTTGTACTTTTTGTACTATGCTGTGGATGTTTTTGCTTTTCTGGAATATTTCAACCAACTGGAGTTCGGAATCAGCACTTTATATTAATAAAGAAACTTATAAATATTCCTGTGTTAGTAATGATCTGTATTGCGATTTTACATCTTTGTTTTCAAAAATATGCTTACTAAACTAATACTTCCAAATAGAGATATGAATCTCAGAGAAGAATTTAATAAGTCGTATTTATCTTCCAAAGGATATTTATTGAAATTGAGTTATAGATGCATTTCTTTAAGAATTATTGTTAACAAATCATCATTTTGCATACCATTCATTTCCAAATGAATGTCTGACGGAAGCTCCTCATTCAATGTGTAGTGAAATGGATCACAAAATATGAAAATGTCTTTAGTATCTGCATCCATATATGAAAAGTGCTGTTATAATTTTTCTAATAGTTTTTTTTAATCAATTAACCCAAGCGGTACGGATTAAAAACAGGTGGTGGGGTAGATTTAGCCCGCTGGCAAAAATTCGCTGACCCCAGATATAGAAGAAAAGAAGAAAATCCGAAGAGTTTCCTTTCACGTATCTTGTGTGTGTGCTTAATTACATTACTGGCTTCCATTATTTTTTAATATGAAGGTAAACCGAAATTACTGAAATAAAAAATTCAGGCATTTTTACAAAAATAGAGTTGAAGTATTCTTCTAACTGATCAGTAAATATGTGAAATCCCTGGTCTATCTTTTATGTAAGAAAATTCGTTTATATAAATAATCAGTCATATGATTTTTAAAACCGTGATTATAATTCTGTTGATGTAATTTGTATTAAAGCTATTATCTTGGAGAGAAACTGCTGAACATATGTGAAAGTGTAAATTGATTTCCATACATCACATATCTTTGTTGAAGCATCGTGGTATTATAAATAATCTGAAAAGTGTTATGTTCTTTATATATTTATTAATAAGTACGTATTGCGGAAAATAAAATTTTCAATTCAAGATTTGAAACATATGTATGTATTGTTTCGCCTTTTATTTTAGATTGTCTACTTTTTTAAGCGTCAGATAAATTATACCGAAATATACAGGAATGTTACATTGATTATATAGCATGAATTCCTACAGGAATTTTTTTTTCTTCAAAAAATCTGTTTTATTAATTTACTGGCTGGCTTCTCCTTTTTACACACAAAAGATAATGCTCGTATTTGTGTGAATGCAAAGTTAGAGAATGTATTTTATGAGAATGCATTTTCCTTCATTCAGGCGCGTTTGGAAAAACAAAAAATTATACAATTGAAGAAGAAAGAATAATAACTGAAAATGTGTTTACTGCTTTAATGTATAGAAATTCGAAAAATATTTCCAAGTCACGAATGTAATCTTTAATGCAGAATTGATTAGAAAGTTATGTGAATTTTATTTTTGTACAATAATTACTGTAATACACTTATAAATATTACCACATTATTAAAACATAATCCACTTTGGATTTTCCATTACGGAGTATATACAAAACTTTTATTTTACATCAAATATGCATACGAGGGGATATCGTATAAGTTAAATTACTAACAAGAGATAACCAACATAACTAAAAAAATTTGTTCTGCAACCTAATATTCGTAATGTAAAAAATTTCAGCTATTCATGTTAATTTGTTTGGTTTCAGGAAGCCGTAGATTGAAGCAAACCACAGTATCGTAAGGTTTCAATTATTAATAAACACTATCGAAACTTAAAATTTTTTTCTTATTCTTAAGGCTCCTCTTTACAGTCACCATCCAAATTTATACATTTATTCCAGCATCCTTGACCTTGTGAAGGCCGTCATTTTGGAACTCAGCAGATTGAACTCTAATCTGTATTACTGGTGACTTCAATTTATGGCTTCGAGAAACCAAACATGTCCACATTAATAGCAATAATTAACAACATTATGAACATTAGGATCGATTAATATGCAGAATTAATTTTATCCAGATATCTCCGTTATTTCTTAGTAATAATTAAACAACATACCCCTACATATGTTATCTTTTTATTCTCATAATATAGAATTGAGGCATCAAATAAACACAGGAACAAAGAAGGAGGATAGAAACTTAAAATGTTTTGAATAAAAAAAAAAACACATCAGTATACATGCCCTTAATGTTCGTTTAGTGATTACGTCATCGTCAAAGGCTCAATTCGGTATTCATTAAATTGATAACAAATTAATATAATATAAAATATATTAATAACTAGCCAAGCTGCCGACATATTAATATGCATTATTTCTTCACATTTCCATCCAAATATTATATAATTTTCTTTTTGTTTCATCTAGAATTCTTTTTACTTAATTTTTTTCATGAAATATTGTCATACAGGTATTTTCAGTAGAACTTATTATACATAAACAAATCTAACCGTATGAACATTTAGTCAACAAATTCTGAATAATAAGCAGTAATTCCCCAATAAATAGTTTCTTACTTAATTTGCATGAATATATGTTATATCTTAAATAAACCATGTACACATTTATAAACACGCATATTCTAACTCAATAATATCCCAATGAATGGTTTTTTAAAAAATTTTATTTTTGTTTAATTTGCATAAAATTTTATATTTTAAATAGTTCTATTTAACATATTACATTTCCCGTCTCTCGTGTATACACAAATACCACACACAGTACAGATATTTAGTCAACAGTTACTGCCGCAGTAATGTCTTAATATAACCCTAATAAATGCTCTTTATTTAATTTGCATGAAATATATTTTAAATAAAACTTGTATATATTTCACTATTTGAATATTTAGTCAACAGACACTTTGAAGCAGTAATATCATAACAATACCTTAATAAACGTTTTTTTTTTTTTTTTTTTTACTTAATTTGCATGAAATGTTGTCATTTTAAGTAAATTTTCTACAAATTTCACCGTACAAATATTTAATAAAATTTTGCAATGAAACCTAACCAACTGCATCGATAAAGTACCTTTTCAAACGGCAAAGATTGACGGGAGAAAGTTAAAAAAAAAAAGCGAGAAAACTTTTTTTTTTTTTTAAAGAAGATAAAAAGTAAAGAGTAAATATAACAAATTAAGATATGAAACCTCTTTATAATTTTTACCTCCCCAAAGTTTCCCGCTAAACACTTTTTCTCCGTCCTAAATTAAGTCACATTATGGGCCCGTCTCCCGTGTGTGCACCGCTTCATAATGGATATTTTATAGTTGCAGCTTCTTTTTTAGATGCCGGAGTAGCTCTTTCCCAGTTAATCTAGTGGAACTGATAAGGAGGTTGTGGGAGAAAGGGGGGTGGAATTTGTTTAGGAAAACAGTACCCCCTCCCCCTCCTAGGTCGTCTGGCACCGTTCGCAGGGGGCTTTGCCGCATTTGCATGGCTCGCCTTAAGTCCCGTGGTCATGCTTATGATAATCTTATTTCCCTCACCCCCTTTTTCTGCAGCGTAACGAAGCGTGCACTCGTCCTCCCTCACAGGGCTCCAATGGGGGGTCGAGTCCAAAGTGAGCCATGAGAGGGGCCAAGTAGATTTCTTAAGTAAGATATCTAATCAGTAGAGTCCCTAAGGTTGTTCAAGCGAACCTATGCCAGGAGCTAGGGAGGGTCCCTACTGAGCTATCTTATTTTTTATTAACAATACAGTATATATCTAATGCATTGATAAAATAGACTAGGAATAGTCAGTTTTCATTCATTAAGTTTGGTTTTGGAATGAAATATATTAAATTTCTGTACCAAATGCAACTAAAATAATAATAATAAGTATTTACTCCTAATGCACAATATCACACACATAAAAACCTTACATTGTTTTCCATAGAAAATAATTTCAACGAAAATTTGAATGTGAGTAAAATAAATAAATTTATAGAAATAATGCAAACAAAATAGAATTACATTAATTCTGACTTTCTTCGTGTTTAAATTGAAGTATGGTGTGTGTGTGTCATTTGTTAATATACTTCTCATGTATGGATTTGAATAAGTATATTTCATTCTTGTTTTATAAAAAAAAATTCGAAAAATTCCATTTATGTATTCATTTTCTTTAAAAATTTAATGGGGTCTCATCCTTTGTTTTCGATGGGATCTCGAAACCTTAAGGGTAGTTCTTAAATTTTCGGTTATTAGATTCAAGGAAAAAAATGTCATTATTTATCAACAAGTAAATAACTTCATGATAATATAAGACAGTGAAATTGATAGCTTTTTGAATTCAAACAAAACAAAAAAAACAAAAAAACAAAAACAAAAAAAAAACGAGAATAAGAGAGTTTCTCGTATACGTCAATTTAGAATATAACTTTTAAATGAATTTTATTATAAAAAAAATGATAAATTAATACTGTCAGTTAAGTAATAATCAATATATATTTTTCATTAAATTTATTGAACATACATAATATTTCTGTGAGCAATAATAGATTGTTTTCCTACAAGTGTTTTCGTAAATTCTATATAAGTTTAATGTTTCAAAATAAATCTGAATTTTTTTTTTCAATAACCATAATTAAAATTTGCTTTCAGGTGATGAAAGGACAAAAATATTAACATAAAATGATTAATTAAAATTAATTTTTCCATACGTTAAGTTATGATTCATATTTTGTTTCCTATACAGTAATAACAAATAGATATTAAAATTTTTGTTTAGAATTTGCAAAAAATGGTTTAGTCTCGAGAATTACTAAAATTTATAACTTAAGACTAACTTTGCTGTTTTCAAACCATTGAGAGAATTTAGTAACAAACGCATATGTAAGGCATGATTTCTTCGGGGTACTCTTCAGAAGACAACAATTCAGAAGACTTAATTTTTAAATCACCACTAAAGACTACAGTTATCAGGTGGTAAGAGATTCATTTTGATTAATTTCGTTAAAATGAATTTATAATTCAAACTTGTAATGGGGATTTATCTCTGAACTAAAACATCACACGAAAAGAACTTGTGGTTTTTAAAATAATGGAAGAGGAAATTGCATATTTATTAAATGGTTCTGAGTTTAAAGGAAAAATGAATCTATGTATCATAATCACACAGCTTTATGTTGGTATAGGGATAGGGTTCCCAATTTGGGACATGGTTTTTATATAGAAGGCGAGCACGGACTCCATGAAGATAACCGTTCGAAAACGATGTTTAGCTTAATCGATGAAATATTTATTCATTTAATTCTGTTGGGGTTGCTGCAGATTGTTTTATCTAGTTTAAAGTTGTCTTGCGTAAAATTATTACAATACACACATGGGTAGGGAATATCTTAATTTTTTAAAAAAATAAATCTCAGATGCAATGAAAAGAAAATTGACACTTCTAATCAAGAGCTCTCTCCGAAGTTTTTAACAATGAATTTTACAATTTTTCTCAAATCCCCCCTTCTTCCACCTCTAATATATATTTTTTTTACAGATAACGTACAATATTAAAATCAGCAGTAACACTATCTTTCTGCTAGATCTGCGTGCACCTAATTCACAAAAAACAGGCATGGTTCGTTTTAACAGCATACATATTTCCAAGAAAATTTTCTGCGATCTCGGATACAAGTGCTGGTAGGATGTCCCACTCATATTTTTACATTGGGAGAGAAAATAGAAACGGAATGAACCAATTACAGTAGGTTCGTCTTGAAACGAGCTTACCATGAAACGATCGGTGATCACGAAACCAATTTACTACTCTGTAAAAATAGTCCCCTAAAGACTGAAAATCAGTACGTTATTCGCTGGGAAACTTATTCCGATGGCCAATGAGAAATGAAAGCAAATGCAGGATTTTTTTTGTTCTTTCAAATTGTGATTGTCATGATGAAAAACACGTTATTTTTTTCTTGCAACGACACGTTTGTTTTTAAGTAGTTTTAATTTCAATCACGAAACCAAAGTGTAGTAAGAACTTGTTTAGTACGTTTTCAATGATTGCTGATTCTACTCACCGTGGTCATTATGTTTCGCTAATTTTTTCTTTTTTTTCTTTCTTTTTTGCTGCCTTTCACTCTGCTTCTTATTATAAACTAATTTATTATGTTAACTCATATGGGAAAGATTAAACAAGTTAGAGAAATGAATGGTGTATATAGGTATTGTAAATTGTGTTATTACTTGAGCATATGTGTTGTGACATATTCAATTTTTAAAAACAAATGATTGTGATACTTTTTTAAGATATTATCTGTCCAACTTATAAAGGCAGACGATTTAATTTAATGTGATACTTTTTTTAAGATTTATCTGTTCGACTTTTAAAGGCAGACGATTTAATCTAATGTGATACTTTATTTAAGACATTACCTATTCTACTTTTAAAAGCAGACGATTTAAACTTAAAGCAATACCTTTTTCAATATTCTTTATTAAGATATTTTTTTTGGCAACACCAGATCATAGTTTTGATTTTAGATAATTTACTGGCAACGGATATGAAATTTAGTATTGAGTTTGGTTCCAAGAGGCAAAGACGAACGTTGAAAAAGTGGTGCTTGTGTAAAATTGTGTCTTGAATTTATGCTTGAAAAGATGTGCGCAAATAAATGTGATGTCCTGAAAACAAGTCCTATTTATTAATAGTCTTCAATACAGTACAGTGTATATCAGTATGTACGACATACAATACATTAAGCGCTCTTTTATCCAGCACGTTCAGGCCCACGATCGAGCTATACTAACGATTTTGTCGGAATATCGAGCGATAATATAGTTTTAAGGAAAATACCAAAGATCAGCCATTCTAATAATATAAAAATATTAAACTATTAAAATTTAATAATTTTGCATACATTCTGACCAGTGTAGACGAAATAAATATCCAAAAAAATTATTTCATCACTCTGACAAAAGCAATATTAAATTCAAATAATTAAAGATTATCGTGTTGATATTAATCACAGCATAAGAAAAAAAATTAATACAGTGCAATGATAGTTTAAACAAGCTATGGTGACTTATTTTAGTCCTGTGCCTACACTTAATAGTTTTATCGGTACTTGAAGGGGCTTTGAGAACATTTCTTGTACTGTCCATTGCACATACATAATTATAACATTTTACAAAAGTGATCTGTAACCGGTTTTAAAACAAGTAACGCTATACAGAAAGGAAAATTGGACATACGATAAACACTGGTGCAAAATGCGAGCAGAGCTGTGTTTTTACTTGGCATTCAAGATCGAGTTCAGGGACTTTCTCCTTAAGGTAAGTGCGGGCATCATGACCGCGAGGCACCCAAGTGATCTTTTTCTTTCCTATGGGATTTACTGTATTTTGTAATCACGGGAGACGCATTCCAGGTTACCCCCTAGCGATCCTTCTCTATTTTCGATTCTCTTTCTTGTCAACAATTTTTTGTATTTTTTTCCAATTTTTTTCCCGTCCAAACCATAGTTTAATCTTGTTTGGCGCAGCATAGCTACATCTAGCTTTTGCGCCAATAACCTTCACATTCTTTCACTCACTCACTGGCATTCAAGGTCTACAAACTCTCAAATCCACAAGAAAAAATCCGAAAGTGAACGGCTGGATGGGTGCTGGATTACGAATGAGCCGAGCCATCAAATGTTAGTATAAAAAGGGTTTACTATTTTTAAAAGTATGCGTACATGATATACCAAACTGGCATGTGCATATGTTAACTTTGTAAAGTAATTTAGGTGGAAGCGCTGGTAGTTTCAGTCGCTATGCACAATCGTAAAAAAAAATAAAATAATGAATCAACATTTCATATGATTATCACAAGAAAACTACAAATTTTTATAAAGAAATAAAAGCCAGATGATCTTCATCAGAAAAACGAATTTTACATGTACATGTGTTTCGTAACATATATTCTGCAAATTATTATAAAAATAAGCTAAAACTAAAATAAAATGTGTTTCTTTTTGCGCATTCCTCTTTCCCTATTGATTATGACTTCTCTTAAAGCTGTTTTATTTAAAGATCTGTTGAGCTGGAACGTATCCGGCATTGGCATTTAATTTCATAAAGCGAAACCAAAATACAAGGAACCCTCACGAAAAAAAAAAAAAAATACAAACCCTGTAGAATAAGATTATGAGGCTTATGATTAACACTCTTCGGAATCTTAGAAATAATGTCATCTACAAAGATCTAAGAATTTATTCAACATATTTAGATAAGTTTTCAAATTAATCGGGAAAGCAAAATAATTCTATTATTAAAAAAGATCAAACACATCAAGTACAATTAATTATTCATGTAAAGAGACAAAATAATTTTTATCTCTGAAGTCATCATAAAACTAATTTTTAATAAGAAGAACAAAAATTTTAAATCAAATAGTTTTTTAAAAGACTAATTTCTCTCAGCTCATCGAATGATTTTGGGAAGTGTTCCAAGAGTTTCGGTTGAACAGCAGCATTTAAAGATTGAACTTTTTCATATATTTTTCTTTCGGCTTTTGTGTTTACTTCTTTGATATAATTTTTTTTTCATCTTTTGAACTTAGTTTCGTCATTCTGAGTCTACAAGATTGATCTCTGGAATTCATTGCCCATCTAATTCACATTAAATTATACTGTATTTGATTTACATTTTTTGAATAGATGTACAATGAACCACATTTAACACGAAATGGTTTAACAGGAAAAATGAGTTGACTTGAAATTGGACCTCATAAAATACTATGAAATTTCATACATTTGCTTTCCCTTTAACACGGAAAGATTTCACTTCTCGGGCCCAAATTGTTTCAGCAATTTTTGTCGTTAGAATTAATAAAATAAACAATGATTTCTACTATCGCTAGGTTACCTTTTAAGAGTGTGGCAGTGCTAGCTTTATGTAATCAATGATAATTAAAAACAGAAATCGAATGAAGGTAATGTTTAAAAGCACAGTATGCTCGAGCTAGAAAGAAAACAATACGCGACCGGTTAAATATGAATATTTAAAGTTAGCGTTGCTTGTTTGGTTCAAACAAGCTAGGCCTCAGAATTCTCCTATATAAGAGTTTTTATTGCTGGGAAGAGTTAATGAGCTTGCAAATCACCGCGAAAATGTGCACAATTACCGAGATGTGCATTCGATTGGTGAAAAAAATAAAATGATGGGCGATAGCGGACAATTTATTGACAGTTTGATGCTGAAAATACACTGCATAAAGAATATAAGTGAGTCTGCTTTACACGTGATTTTACTAAGGATTCCTCGATGAGCGATCTCTTGTGACATCACTCCTAAATATTGTGGCATCATAATTCTTATTTTTCTTTTTATGTAGTTCGGATTAATCTTTTATTGGAAGACATAACAACTTCCTGTTAAGAGCAGACATTCAATTTACATTAAAACTGTACCTCCCGATTTACTTAACCCGTGGTTCATCGACCCCCACTACCGCGTGAGAAAGTGAAAAGACCGTATTTTCAGTGCATGTTTTTACATGCATATATCTTAGAAGGAAATCGAGTAAATAAAATTTTAGGATTTTTTGAAAATATTGAGCTTTTTGTTGCACGCCTTCGTTCAACATGAAATTCTTTTAACGCATAAAAATACTTCAATCCACTCAGTTTTGTTTTAAATGTCTTTCACAGTAGAAAGTTCGCAGCAATCATTCACTGAAGAATATTTTGGTCGTATAAGCATAAGAAATACAAAATGTAAAAGAAACAGCTGGGTCGGGTTATTGGAATTTTAAAATTTCTTTGTAAGTAACCTTCACAGTGAAGTGTTGGACATGGGAAATAGAAAGAAAATATTTCACAATAAAAGGTGAGGAAGAGTAGAAAGGTGCACCTGCAGTTCTTTTGTGTGTGTGTTACTTTGAAAACTACCCTTACAGGTTTGATTCTATAGTCATGGAGTCAATTTCTACTAACAACAATACATATATATAAGTCAACACAAGAGTACTTTTATACAATGCTTGTACTCTATGACCGGCTGAAAACAGGATTTGAAAACAATACAAAAGTCCTTTTCATCGCTAACGATTACTTTAGCTGACAAAAATACGTGAGAGAGATGGTTAAAATATATTACAAGTATATTAAATTATTAAAATTGTTGTTGCAAGTATTAATTAAACAATATCACCACTTTAGTACAAAGTACAAATAAATTAGTAAAGTAAATTATTGATTAATAAAAATTTGGGAACAGAGTATACTTGAATATGTTATCTGTAGCTGATAGATTTGTACGATTGTGAATTCTCCCTTCAAATGATAATTATTTATCTATATAATGTACCATTATAAATGCAAAATGATTATTTTTTTCGCTGACGTATGAATATATATATTTTTTTCAAATTATGCCATTTTCTGACGTTTTCATTCTTCATTTTGCTTTAATAATGTTCTATTATTACTGAACGCGTAATTATTTTGAATTAGTAATGCTCCAATTCTAACGTTAAAAGATTTCAAATGTGCTGTTATTGTTATTTTGTAAACACATATTTTTACAAATTGTGTAATTTTTTGCATTTTTTCAGTACTTTATTCGTATTATTCATTTCCTCAAATTCGTTTTGCGTTAGAAAAGGAAAATTATAAATGTATTATTCTCACTGATTATATGAACCCCTCCCTTTTTTTTTTTACAAATAATACCATTTTCTTGCATTTTTTTTTTATTCTTCATTTTAAATTAATCATTGCACAATATTAATGAATTTTTTAATGATGAATGTAATATTTTTATAAATTATGTATGTGTTCTGACATTTTCTATTATTTCCTTTGCATTAATAGTACTTCATTATTAATGCAAATTGATTACGTATTTATTTTTCTCGTTGACGGATTAATAATTTTTTTTTAAAATTATGTAATTTTTTGACTATTTTGCATTCTTTATTTTAATTTTTTCCTTTATTTTGAATTAATGATGAATATTACTAAGTTATTTTTCTCGTTCATGAATGAACATATATTTTTACAAATAATATCAATTCCCGATTCAAATTTTTACTCTTATATGTATAAATTCAAAAATTCAGTTTAATTTAGGTCATGCGAGACGAGATATGGAACGTATTTCTTGAAAAACCGGGGGGGAAAAAACGAAAATAAATAAAAAAAAAAAAAAAAAAAAACTTCTCTGTACGAAATGATACCAAAATACAGAATGGACCGAAAAACCCTTTACAACATAAAACGCGAATAACTTTTGTGAAAATTATTTTTTTTTTAACATTAATTTTCAAAATAACATATGAACACCAAACACACATGGGATTTTATTCAAGGAAAAATATACAAGTAATAAACGTGAGAAATTTTCTATTATTATTACACAACTTAAGGCTCTCTGTTCTTACATAGCGGGCACATATGCATCGTTTTCTTTTAGAAAGGTTTTCCCTAGACCTCCATTGTTCACAAGCTTTGTGTTCCAAGCTATAGAGAGTGTACCAGGAAAGTGCTCTTAAATCTCTATTGAGATTATAGTTTTGTAATATTGAATCTTTACAGTACCCGGGGATAATAAAGCCTTGCGATGCAGCAGGTTACTTCAATCTACGGGTTACTGAAACCAAACAACCAGACATTATTAGCTGTAATTTACAACATTATTTACATACGGATCAATTAATATGTGGAATTAATTTTATCCACATATATCGATTATTTCTCAGTAATAACTAATTAAATCTTGACGAAACCTCCTCGTTCTTAAATAAATATATTCTGTTTCATAAAACAAGAAAAATTATGTTCATTTAAAAGTGTAAAGAGAATTTTGTGTCACCCTTTACATTAAATGTTCGAATATTTTACTACCTGAATAATTGTTCCGATAATAAGGGTCATAAACTTTAATAATGGTCGGAAATTCTTAGAGAGATTATTTGACAGAATCAGGATTTAATATTATGTATGCTCTCTTCTAAGGCATGTCTGCAACTGAGCTGTTGAGTGACTCACCGAAGCCGGAATAAGAATTTCAGAGAGAGCTACAAAACTCGAGTAATTTATAAAGTGCTTTGATTATGAGAATGTGATAGAAGTCACTGAAAGAAACATCTGGTGCCGTTCTCAACAGGCCTCATTCTATGAGCATTTTGGTACAAGAGAAATGTTCAGACATAAATATTTACATTTCATTCGCGGAATATTCATTTGTAACTCTCAAAAGTCAAAGAAGAAATCACGATGATTTCCTGCTGTTCTTCGGCAAGAATTAGAGGTTATTCGCTTTGTTAAGATTATATTAACGGTATACCAGAATTGTGATGACAAGTACAAAACCTGACATGACACATACATCACTCAGAAATGCGTGGTGATTGTCGGTTGTTCTCCGACAAGAATTGGAGGTATTCGCTATGTTTAGTATAGTTAGATTTACCTTATGTTATAACTATCAATGGGCAATGAGTAATGGATTTTGTAATTCTGAACTAAGTACAGATGACAATGATGACACTTGAGATGATGTCTCTATCAATCAGAAAAGCATGGTGATGGCTGACTGCTCTTCTGCAAACATTGAAGGAGTTTGCTATTGATGGTTAATTACATCAATATTAAACTAGAATTGTGACGATGAATATGATACCTAACGTGACACCTCTATCAATCAGACATACATGGTGATAAACGGTGGTTCTTACAGAATTGGAAGAATCCGTTTTATTTCAGTTAAGTTACTTTAACGTGACATTAGAATTGATAGAAAGGAAAAATAATATTAATACCTGTAAAAATGAGCAGCATTATTAGCATTTTTACTTAAAATAAATTATAGCTAATAATAAAAATATTGTATTAAAAATACCCCCTCCACACACACACAAATAGAAAGAGATAAATACTTATGTAAAAAGGTGAACTCGTAATTAATTGCAAAAAAAAGTAATCGAAGAGGAATAGATATAGATTGTTGTGCATGAAAATATTAAACATCCTCTGAAAATAAGCCCTTGAAAATCACCTGGAGCAAAAAAAATAAAAAATAAAATAAAATAATACAAGACCAATTTAATTTGCGGAAAAACAGAACAATAAGTACAGACCATAACTGCTACCTGCATAAAAAAAATTTAACAAGTGATATATTTTCTATTGTTCGTACGAGGAGGCATAGTAAAGTTTTAATTATTATTAATAACCTAGATATCTTCGTAAAACTGTTTGGTTCAGGAATCCATAGATTGAAAGAGACCCGCAATATCGAAAAGTTTTAATTAATATCTCGGAGTATTGTAAAATTTTAATTATTTCTAAAAATAATAGAGATAGAAACTTAATTTTTATTTGTTATTCTTAAGACTTTGCTACTTCTAGTCACCAACTATATTTCTACCAGCGTTCCTTGACCTTGCGAAGGTTGTCATAGTAGAGTTCAGCAGATTAAGCTCTTATCTTTTCCAAATTAGAAGGTTATTACAGATTCCTAAAACCAAACAAATCAACCTTAATAGCTATAATCAACAATGTAATGTACATAAGGATCAATTAATGAACAGAATAAATTTCATCCAGATATCTCGCTTACTTCTAAGTATAATTATTAAAACTTTACGATAACCTCTCGAACTTCGATAATGTTTCTGCCAGTGGGGTATTAGGAGATTATTTTGTATAGTTTTGAATTGAGGCTAAAATTAAATTTCATTGATTTTGACAATTATTTAAATACAACTACAATACTATATAGTTATTATCTCTCTCTCGCTCGCTCTCTTTTTCTTTCAAATTTGTGTTTCAATCCTTCGAAGCAGTTTCAGGCATCTACCAAGTCTCGTACTGAATTATGTTGCATTGTTTTGAGTATCGATTTTTTTTCTATCGATAGGCCATATCGATGCAATTTTTCTCCCTATCGAAATATTTGAAAATTCAGCGGAATAAAAGCCCGACGCGAGCGTTTGATCCTCTTCATTAATAGGAAAGTCTCAAACAACATCACCATCTGTCGTCGCCGAGGACCATCCATTACGGTTTTTTTTTCTCTTGCCCGGGCAATTTGTTTCTGCCCCTTTGTCCTTTCTTTACCTTTTCTTCGTCAAATATCTCCATTCATCAAAAGGCTATCGATCAGGTGGCAAGACCAGACGTTACGACAAATATTATTTTCCGGAAAATTGTTTTCTCTCTCCCGGAGATTCTCATTCTTTTTTTTTTTATTATTATTATTTTATTTTTCCTCTATTCTCCTCCGCATAAAGTTTTTATTTTTTATTTTTTATTTTTTTTAGAAATACAAAACTGGATTTCTTATTTTCCTGTTTTGTTTCCGATTAGAGTTTTGCTCCTTTTTGGTAGATCGAGCACGAATGCGAAAGCAACGAGAACAAATGGAGAACAATTGTTCCGAGAATGAACATGTTCTTCATTGTTCCGGTGGGAGAGAGAGGGAGGGGGGTCGGTAGCCGCTATTCGAGGTAAATCGTTTATCCAAACAAGCCTAAAACGGTTCTTGTTTGTTTTGCCTTACAACAATTTCGTAAAAGGCACTTTCTTTTTATCCTTTTGATCTTTGGGTTTAATAAAAATTGTTTGAACTCCACTCCTTTATTCTATATATAAATGTATATAAAATTCATTAAGAAAAACTACTTTCGGGTACGATGGAAGCGAAACGAATTACAGCTTTGTCGAGTTGTAGTCTATAGTAAGTGTACCAGTTAACATGAAACTGAAAATTCAAAAAATATGCATCTGATTAAGGAGGTGGAATTTTATCAAAATGTAAGGAATTACTACAGATATAACTACTCCTTAAACTGTAAGTCTATTAGTTAACACCAAATTGAATAAAAATTTAGAAATAGCCAACTAATTATGGAGGTGCTTCTTTTTCACAACTTAAAATAGGTTGTCAGCAAAATATGAATCAGTTCTTTTATTAGCGTCATATTAAAAGTACTATGTATGGCATATATTTCTAAGAAAATCATAAAATAGAAAGGAGATTGAAACTTTTAGCTTCAAATTCTGTTCGGTACGAACTTAATGTAGTTCAAATGAAAGAACAAAATTTTCAATGTTTTAGAGCATAGAGGATTAAACAAGAGTTCAAAATCACGAGAACCCAAGTTTTTTATGTCATGGAATTTGGACATTACTACAAAACTTCTGTAATACTATATATCATTCATCTGTTTTAACGGGTTTCACGTAATCATTAATATGGAGGTGTAATAACCCCTACCAGACTGATAGAAGTCAAGAATATCCCTCATTATCCCTTCATCTTATATCACGTGAAATGGAAAAATTTCTAACTATCCCTACCTATAAAATTGAAGGCAAGGTAAAAATTCACGCTCTCTTCTGCACTCTTGCAATGTAACAGTATCGTTTATATATATATATATATATATATATATATGATCTAAAAACTACAGAGTTATAATCAAGGAACAGTAAAGAGAGTCAATAAATTTAATTCTTTTTGCTTTACTTGATATAACACAGAACTTCTAAAACATCTATCGAACAATTAACTGCATGTTGGATGCTTAATGAATGATATTGCTAAAATAATATTAACTATAACTAAACATAACAAGAACATACATCACTTATAAACGTGTCAATATACATCACTTATTTTCTCTTTATGTAAAATATTCATTTCATGTGAACATATCGATATCTGAATTGTACAACGATGAACGATAATTATAAAGAACCTGGTCAGATTTAACGTGATGCACAATGGGTCTGCAGTGACCTCACCCGTTTCTTATAAGGCTACATGTTTTTGGTAGAAAATTTGTTCTCCATTCCAGTGGTTCCCAACCGGAGCCACTTAGCTGAAAAACAAAAAAGAAATTTTTAAAAGTAGGTAGAGGTTTTTACTAATACTGTTAGTTGTAATATTGATCTCCCTATGAATAAAACCTTCAATGAAAGAGGGGCTGCATCCGCTGAAGTGATAGGCTTGCCCTCTTCTCGCTCGCACCACAGGAGAGAACATTGGGGCTGGACCGAAAATAGGTGGAATATTCATACATCTAGTGGAACACACATAGCTTACATAAAAAGATAAATATTGAAGCAAATTAAATGTAGCCTAGGTTTCGAGTTTGTATTTCTCCTTTTTTGAGTCTAATTTATCAAAATTTTGCTATACAACACAAACCCAATTATTATATTAATTTTTTTCTTTTCTCCAATCTAATTGTAAATTTGATTGTTTATATCAAAAGGAAGCGAGTTGGCTAAAGAAAGTTCGGAGCCTCTGCTCAATCTCGTAGAAGGTTAAAATAATGCAATAATAATTCTAAAGTATCCATTTTCGATTGCACATCAAGGGATAATAATAATAATTTAATCGATCATTTGTTTATTATTTTTACCATCATACGTAACATGCACATATACTCAAAAAATCCATTTCTAGTATTCCTTTTTAATCAAGTTAAGGTTGAAATGTTATCTGACATCAAACTTGAGACACTAATCTAAAATCTCTTTTAATATTGCCCCATAAGAATTCTGAATAGTAACAAAACAAGCAACATATTACGATACTATTCGAATGCCTGTACTTTAATAATCTACAACAACTAATAAATAATGGGCTAATAAATAAGAATTCTACACTGATGAAACTAAAAAATTCAATGCGGATACGATTTACAGAATTTATTTCTTAGAGAATTTAAAAATTAATTCAATGTCTTATGGAATTCAATGCGGCCGCAATAGCTGAGGGGGGTCATAGTCGCGAGCTCGTGGTATGACGTTGTTTCCATCAAATCATAGGTTCGAAACCACTAAAGGCCTGTCGTGTAGTTAATCTGTTGGTGCTCCAAGTCTTCACGTTGACATGGCGTGTATATTTGGAGAGTTGAGTTCCGGCTTAGGTGTCATTTACATCAATTGACCATGGTTCAAAACTAGAAGGTGTATCACCAATACCCCTCATGTTGCTTATAGTTGCTATATAGAATTATATTTAACAAAGTTCTATTCGTTATTTTTAAAATCGCATTATATGGGAAACAATTTTCCATATATATTCGATGGGGTATCGTAAAGTCTTAGCTATTACTAAGAAATAATCGAGATATCAGTACACAATTTACTCTGTATGTACATAAGGATGAATTAACATGATGTAAATGACAGCCAGTCATGCTGATATGTATGGTTTTAGGAATCCTTATAATCAAGTAACTCACAGTATGAAGTTAAAGTTCAATTTTGATGTTTTGAATGACGACCTTCGAAAGGTAAATAAATGCTGGGGAAAATGTATAGCTTTGACTTTTGATGAATGTAAGGTCAAAAATTTTAAAGGCCATAGAAAACATCTAAAGAAACAATTTTTGGAACAATAAGTAGAGAGCAAGTAGGCACCACTAGACGGCACTGTAATAGAAAGCAAAAATCACGAGTTTTCTTACACATCGTGATTTCTACTGCGGATTTCAGGAGGCGAGGCCTTTTCCTGATTACTGTACGTCGCCATGACTCCTGAAGTCCACGGTAGAAATGACGATGTGTAAGAAAACTTGCGCTTTATGCTTTCCATTACAGCGCCACCTAGTGATTGACCACTTGCTCTCCACCTGGGCAATTTATGGTGAAAATTGTTTCTTTAGATGTTTTATATCACGCCTTAAATTTTTGCCCACGAGTATCGAAACACCCTGTATTTCAAGACCGTAATTTAGTTCTGAAATTGCAAACTATGACAAAAACTTTTTTCGTGCAATCCTACACCGTTGACTGGCGACAGCAAATGACATTTACAAACTTACGTTAAAAAAAAAAAAAAGCGAGATAGCTCTTCCGCAAAAAAGTATCTTTTTTAATCGAATATGATTTGTGTTGAAAGTACAAATGAAAAGGAGAAAATACATAGAAACCACGAATCCTGTACACGACGTGAGTTTGATCTGGGAACAAATCATCACGCCTTTGAAGTTAGGAATTCCCTTTTGCTCAAACCCTCACGTACTCCCACCTGACCGTGAACACGCAAAGCATGGACCCGCATTGCATTTTAGAAAATTTCTCTTCTCTCCCCCCTCCAGAGTCGCCCCGCACGCATCGGGGCGGCCCCATCGAAAACAAGCCCCGGAGTCGCGTGAAGATTTAATCAAGGGGCCTCTTCCGTGATCTTCGCACCAGTTGCGCTGACCAACAGCTCTTCTGCAATGAAAGATGACGAGGTTGCACCGCAACGACTTACATCACGCCACTGCCTCTCCCTCAAGAATGTCCAGAGGGACTTTAATGAGGGATGCCGTTCCATTCCTGGTCACATGAGGGAATCGTGAAAATGGATTGGCACCGGTCATGGAAGGGAAATTTGAAGCCTTTTTGAATTGAGCGATGAACTTTGCAGATAGGAGGAAATGCATCTGTGGTGGAAGATAATAGGACTATTGCTTCAGAGTTAAACTTGTTCATAGATTAGGGGGGGAGAGTGATTGTAAGATAAATGTTTATTGCAAAGGGGAAAACATAAAAATGATAAACATTTGATTATGAAGGAAAGGCGAACAAAGCGTGAGGACAGCTTCCGCGTGAAATCAAGAAACTGCAGTTTAGTTTTATTTTTTAATAATAATAATAAACATTCCTTTGGAATTTCTCTATTTTGTTATTATAGATAGACTTAATCATTCAAAAGTACAAGGATTAACACGGATTCAAAAACGTACCTATGTTAGGAATAGGAAATGAGGTAAATAAATGTAGTACATTCTAGTGATAAGTTTTCCTTTCTCTAAAAAGTCACAAGTACAAGCAAGTCCTTCACATCCCAAAATTCATCATCATAATCATTCCTGAAGTTTCCCCCTTCTTTCGAGCATATTCACCGGAAGTGACCCATCGTTTGAATTGTTGCTTTGTTTTCGGTGTATAATGATGAAGCTGAGTGTCATCGACGGTGACCAATCCAAATTAAATTTCGATTTATCAGCCATTTGTTGCCAAATCAAAATTAACCTATGAATTAGCTTCACATTTGTTTTAACGCCGATTAGCAGATGGCAGCTCAAAATGGTAACATCGTTTTATCTGAATAAAGTCATCTTTCATCAAAAATAGGTACTTTTTGAAATACTAATAAGTAAACGTTGATTTTTTACCGTATATTTACTCGTTAAATGCCAGATAGAAAACAATTTTTAATCAAGGCTTTTATTATCAATATAATAATTGTAGGTCCAATGTCTCAACTAAATAAAAGAAAAACAATTAGATCTTCGTTTATCGATATCAATCGCCGTAATATATATATATATATATATATATATATATATATATATATATATATATATATAAACTCGTTTGCGGAAATTTCGATTTAAAGAAACAAGAGAATAAACTATCAAAGAAGAAAAATTATCACATCAACATGAAAAATATATCATTTTACAAATGTTACTTAAGTCCCTTATACATTTTACAATCATGATTTTTGAATTTTTAAACAATGAGTGGGAAATGGAATATGGGTCCTTAAAATATTAATTTCAAATTCGAATGCTGTATATTTATATAAACACAAATAATATAAATCACAAAAAATAACAATCTAAGAATATACAACTCTAAATCAATTCTCATAATAGAAAAAAATTATTTAGTTAAGGAATTCATTAAAAAGCATGTTGATATTTATGCAAAACAGATACAAATTTACGTAAATAGCTAAACAATCTAAAAAGTTAAAATAAAAGCAAACAATTTAGAAGCAGAAAGTAGCATGAGGAGAATATGTATATATATATGAGTGTGTATATATATATATGAGGTGTATATATATAATATATAGTGTATATAACTATATATATATATATATATATACAATAATATACATTAATATTATATATATGTAATTCTAAATATATCCATGATAAGTGGAGAGGACAAAAAAATGGACATTGTCATGACACTATTTGGAAATAACATCTCCGGATGTGTAGGGTTTTGAAACTTGCACAAATACTACCTTCTTATTCATCTTTAAGAATTATATACTATATATATAATATATATAGATATTATATAGCATATATAGAGAGAGAGAGGATGTAGAGAGATTTCTAGTAAAAGAAGGCAAATTTGCAGAGTAAACCCTACATCACGAATTATTTCAAAATATGTCATGATCAATGCCTATTTCCTCTCACTTTCATGAATATATTTAGTTGAAGATGGTCCTCTTGTTTGAGTTAGCGACAAACGATGCAACCACAAAAATAATAATAATAAAAAAAGCTGATACTTCATTTTTTTTCACTTCTAAATTGTCATGTTACTTTGGATCATTATACATAAGACTACATTTACCTAAAAAAAAGAAATCTGAAAAGCCCTTGACACATTTGGAAAAAATGTACCAAACAAAATCTAATATAGGCCTAAAATTTTTTAGTGTTAAAGTATTCTTTCTCGCCCATTTCTTAGACTCATCACCTGTATTTATGATTTGTGATTTAATCTAATCCAATGAATTTTCATTTTCTCCTCAATCTGAATAACCATTTATTTGAATGCAATAAAATGTATCTAAAAGAACACAAAATGTGGAATCACATTTTTACTAAAAAGAAACTTTTCCCCTTTATTTTAATGATTCGCTTGTAGGTTTCGGATCTTTAGAAATACTTCAAAAATTGAGAGAAAACGTAATTCTGCGAGACTTCATTTTTTTTTTTCTTTTTTCTTTTTTTGCTTTTCGGGAGTACTTGTATACATTCAAATAAATTTAATACTCTAAATTTTATCTGGTAGTTAGAAATTTAAAAGGATTAATATTTAAGTTTAAAATGGCTGATAGACGGGAGTCTTTATTCTCACAACACTATCTCACAGCGCGTTCTTTCTTTGAACATAATTTGTTTAAGTGGAATTAAATTTCTGTTCTTGTGTTTACTTAAATTCTATCTGTAATACATGTCCAAATGTCACTATGTATCGTTTTTGTGATTTTAATCAAATAAATTATTTGCAAATGAGAGAGGAACGATGAAATTTCCTTTTAAAAGCAAAGTAGAACTTTTAATTTAGATTTTAATATACATTTAAATATGTCAAATTATGTTATTCACATACATTTAACTATTATTAATAATGGTCCATCAATTATTTCTAAATACCAATAATGAAGATATAAATCTTTTAACTTAAATTTCAAATGTATTAAGCTAAATGATGTGGTTTTTTAGATTTTACGATGGATACTAAATTTTGGATGGATACTGCCTTATATGGCTCAATGGATGTTTGCTCTTTTTGGTTCAAGGGACCACACTAGGAGCTTTTACATGCCACCTTTTCATAAAATTTTTATCTCCATGTAAGGCAGAGGTCTTCAAACTGTGTTCCGTGGAGTCCAAGGTTTCACGAGTCAAACCCCAAGATTCCGTCAAATTAAAACTTCGGGAAGAAAATTATAACCACTTGTGTTAATTAACTAAAAAATGTAAATATGCATTAAGTTATCTTAGAAAATTAATCAGAAGTTTCGTGTTTGGGCTTTCAACGTCTGTAGCAAGGCATCATCAGTATCGTACGCGCCATTGACGTGTATGTAAATTAGATTTTCGGTCACTCTAGATTAGTGCGATCGTAGGTATCCAAAGGCGTGCTGTCGTATTCTTCATGAACAATCTTTTTTTAACCTTTGAGGTAAGAAAAACAAACGATAGGAAGGAATTAAATGCGACTGCAGATAGCAACAATAGAGTTAGATTTCCACAATTTGAGTAGGAAAAAAACCAAGCCCAAGCCCAACCCAGACAGTAAATGTAACCTAAGGATAGGTGACACCTAGAATACGAGTTAAATCTATATATTAAAGAATAAATTTCATTAATTTTTATGCTGAAAATTTTTAATAAAAACAACAATAATTTTCTTCTTTTGTTTTTGTATAAGATATGCAAAACATGTCCTTTAAATATTACTTTAAAATAAATTTTTCTGGGGCTGAAGGATGGAGTTTCCCCCAAAAAATCTTATTCTAAGGGTCTCACGAGTCTATAAAGTTTGTAGGTTACTGAAATATAACAATTGAAGCCGTATATTTTAAATTTGACACTGACTCCTGTTTTCGAAATTTGCTTTAGTTTTGAGATTAGGATTGTCCTGAAGGTGATTGAATTGAGTTTTTTAATAAATTATTTTTCATGTAAATTGTTTTTTTATGTTAATAATTTTTTATGTAAATTGTTTTTGTGTTAATTATTTATTATGTAACTAGTTTTTAAAAGAATTTTTTTTTAAAATATGAATCTGCTTATTAAGAAAATTACTTTTAACGTAAACCATTTTTAATATGAATTATTCTTTATTTTAATTTTTTGTTATGAAAATCAGTTAACACGTAAATACTTATATAATAATTATCTATGTTTATTATTATGTTTTTAATGTGAGTTGCTTTTAACATAAAATGTTCTTGATATAAACTGTTTTTAAAGTGAATTAATTTTTTCTTTCTAAAAGTTTCGTTTATTGCTAATTTGTTTTTAAAATAAATTGTTTTTCAAATTAAATTACTTTTCATGTTTATTTTTATGGAAATGATTTACGTAAATTATTTAGCAATGTTAATTGCTTTAATGTAAATTATGTTTTAATTAAAAAAAATTTTAAATAAAATTTTTAAAAAAATGTAACCTGGTTTTTTTTTAATAGCACCGGTAAGCAAATGTTGCGTAACGAGTTAAGCGTAATTAACGAAATTGTTTTGTAAATTATTGAATAAAAGTTTTTCTTATCCTCAATTATAAATATTCCCTATTGACAAATATATTTCTCTTTGTAAAAAAAAAACACCCCATAATATTTGTTTTTTTAAATTCTTGAAACGTTATCCAAATTCTCAAAACTTATTTTTAGTTTTATAGATATCTCAAATTTACATAACTCTCCATCTTTTTTTAATTTGACGACCATGGAATTTTAGGATTATCCATACATTTTGATTTTCTTTTTTAAAAAGAAAGAAATCCGCCAATTCTAATTGATTCAATTACGCGGTACAACTTTAAAAAGCTTCATATTATTCAAATCCTACTCTGACAACTTCAGATTTCAAAATCTTTCCATAAAATCCTTTCTCTTTTGAACAACTCTGCATCATTTTCTTGCAATCTGAACGGTGGAGAACCCAAAGAAGCAAACATACTTCTTGAGCCAAAGCTCTCTGCTGATAGAGACGGAATTGGCCCCACGTGGACTAATTGGTAGGAAGATGCATCGGTCTGGGGTCAAGGTGGAATTCCGAGCACCCCCAAACTGCGATAACTGAGACAGCTGTCAACTAATTGCTGGACTTTTTTTCTCCAACTTCCACCATCGCTTGAAAAAAAAATACTCCTCTTTCGTGATTCGTCTCTCGGACAGAAAATAACTCCAATCCTTTACAATTCAGTGGATTCCCTTTTGCAGAAATGACAGCTGTCAGCTCAGCAAGTTCATCGTAGTTTTTCGCTGATAAAGGCTGTCTCTTTCATTCCCTCTCAATTCACTGTTATTGTATCGTTATCTGTTTCAGTGAAAGAAGATGGGCACTTCTTAATTGTGTTTTTTCTCCAAAAATCTTCTCTTTTTGTGCGTAATTGTACCGTGCCTGTCAAGCTTCACATTACAAGGTATGGATGATGATGAATTGAAAAGCTGGTGGCGATTACATCATTTATGAGAAGATTGATATCGGAAATTATTCTCTACAGGGATTTTTGTTGTTTCTTTAATGTCAGGTTTTCGTTTTATGAAGCTCTTAAGAATTGAACAAAACCCGGAACTCATTTTTAGGTAAAAATATGTTGTAATTTCCATATTAATTCGTGCCATTATATACATTAAAAAAAAACCCGTATATATTCATTTTCTTATACCACATTTTTTGAGATTTAGAAACATTCTGTAAATATGAAATTTTTGACTTTTACATGTAAAGTTTAAAACTCTTTTAGCATTACAGTGTAGTGAACGAAATATGGAACACGTTTTTTTTCAGGTAAAAAATGAATTTATTGAGAAACCAAATAAAACATGTCACGCTCTGTAGTAATAACGAATTTAGAATATCTAAGATTGGAACGGAAAAAGAAAAAGAAATCGAACGGAAAAAAAATAAATGTTCGAACAGAAAAAGAAAAAAATCTTAATTAACTCTTAGTTAAATCTCTTAGTTAATCTTAGTTAACTTAACTTTTATTAACTTAATTAATCTTGACTCTTAGTTAATCGTAATTAATCTTAAATTAACTCTTTATAGGGAGAATTTTTTTGTAATAATGATACATAAAAATATTTTTGGCACTGAGCAAGAATTTAGAAAGAAATTTAATTTATTAGGTAAAATTAATTTTATTTTTAAAATCGTTTTTTTTTTACTCTGGGTGAGGGGAAAGGGGAGCATGTTTATCAGCACCGATTGGATGCTATTTAGAGACAGAATTATTATTATTATTTTTTCATTATGTTGCACACTGTCTGATAAATTTACAAAATACATTTTGTAAATTTAATAATATAAAGTTCAAAAGAACTGCAAATAAGATATATTCTATGTTCATAGTTGATGAATTTAAAAATTTAAGCATATTACTTTCCATGAAATTTCAGAAAACAAAGATCAAGCCAGTCGTTACTGCAAGCTGTGCAAACGCACCTTGAACAGCTTCCGGCGTCTTAAGCTTGTTCTTTTATAATAACGCGCCGCGTACCTTGTATTCTCATAACTAGTTGGTAATAAGTACACTTCCCATAACCTCAGAAAGGGTTTAAAAAGCACCTGGATTCCAAGATTAAAAAAATATATAGATAAAATATTTAAATACTTATAAATGAAATTAACAAAATTATTTCAAAATAAACTTTTCTGTTAACTCTAAAAGCTTCTAAATCTCTAAAAAAGTAATTTTTGTATATGTAATAAGAAAAATATAATTATGGATGTGAAGTAAGATATTTCTTTATAAAAGTAATTTTATTTTCGTAGGTGCAGGAGTTTCTCTATTTCCTAAGCCTTTTTTTCTGTTCAATATAGAACCCTGAAATTTTTTGACTTTCATATATATGTGCTATAAAAATTAGTATGTATTTAAGCTCGAGAGTTCAATTGTTTTTAAAAAAAATGTCAAAGTAAATATTTTCAGAATTGTTATGTTTTTTGTGGGTTTGGCTACAAAAATAACGAAATTCAACAAAGAATCAGATTTCCCACTCTAAATTTCGTTTCTACTTTTCCAAAAAAATCTCTTGAAATATCTAAAAGTATTAAGAGCTGAATCTTTAATAATAAATTTTTTTAAGAAAAAACTTTTAACTTTTTAATTTTTTTTTATTAATTTAATAAAAGTTAAATGTCATTTCTAATTATTATTTAATTTAGTTTTCAATTTTCCTAAAATTTTAAAATAATGGCTTGCCGAAATAATTTTTTTTTTTCAGAATCGATTTGTGACAGCGGTAGCCTAGTGGTCATGCTCGCGAACTCGCGGCTGGTGTTATTTCTTGTATTGAAGACCAGGAGTCACTAAGATCCCTGGAAGTGGGGCCGATGCATGTTAAATCGGTCGATGTGCTGTTAGAGTGCCGTGGAAGTTTGGAGAGGGAGTATCTCAAGTGTTGTCCTTGACCGAGACTCAGAATTACGAGGCTTGACGTCAATAACTTTCGTTTGGCTTTTAAGTGCAACGGTGATAAACAATTAAGGAAATTGAGAATCGATTTAGTGATACAGTCTAAAAAAATAAATAATTACTTTGAATATTACAATCTTCATTTTTAAAGGGTATATCATATAACCTTAAAATTTAGAAATATTCCAAAAATATGCTCTTTCCTCATTTTAACATGTACAGCTCAAAATCAGTTTATTTTTGTATTATAGGGGACGAAATACTATGCACATTTTATACCCCCCCCCCCCAAAAAAAAAGTGAAAAGGAGAAGAAAAAAAAAAGGATTATTCAGAGAGAAATGTGTGGTGCTGAGGTTTCCAATCCAGGGTTCTCGGAACACTGTTACTCCTCGAAGAAACTACGTGTGTTTTGGAAAAAAATTCAAATACATAATAAAAAATTTCCTCAAAACAAAAATCAATACATCGTAAAGTAAGTTTTGAACGGAAATAATCAACAAACGTGAATGGCAAACTTCTTAGGAATTTATGCAGTATCAAAAACTTAGTACACTCCTATCTGATGTAAAAAAAATGTCGCCATATGCTTCACAGAGTGATATAGAAAACTAAGCAAATTGAACGTCAATGACTGTCAGGAGAAGGGTCCATTCCGAATTATTCTAAATCTCTGTCAATGATCAATACTCAAGTCTAGAGTGAAAAAGCACACCAAGAAAATGTTTTTATTTCCCTCTATATTTTTCAACTTTGGTTCACATTATAAGAAATAAACGGTTATTGGGAATTTCGCACATCACATGCTCTTTTTCGTAGCCTTTTTCGCAGACCTGAGCAGTGATGACAGTATGACGAACCCTTCTTCCCATGCTCCTCTGCGAAAGGAGAAGTTAAATAGTTATGTAACCATTTTTTGTTCGGATTAGATTAGGCTCGCAATCGCTAGTGAAATTAACGATGCCTTAGTATATAACTTGTATATAACTGATACATAACTTGTATATAACTGATACATA
>BMAW01085552.1:23919-57355 GCA_019974015.1 Nephila pilipes | reverse complement strand
GTATATAACTGATACATAACTTGTATATAACTGATACATAACTTGTAATTTGATAGAATAAATGTAGTAGCATAGAAAACCAAATGGAGATTCTACAATGTTTTTGTCAAGTAATTTAGAGATGCTCTCCGGCAACATCCACTGATTGAACATGGGACTTAACAAGTAAGAGTAAATTTTCTCTTACATTTCGGTTGTTTTGGTAACATAGAACCAAAAAAGGGAGAACTTGGGAAATTCAGAAGAGGAGATGCTAAAGCCTTCGTCATTATTTCGTCGCAATATTAATAAAAACTTCAGAATTATGTATTGGATTAAGTTTTGAGATTTTTTTTTTAAGTATTGAAATTTTAAGTGTTTTTTAAATAAATATGGTTGCATCCTCCAATATCGGTATTTTATTCTTATATAAAAGTAATGCTTTGAAAACAAGATTTTTTCGAAGATAGTTCTTAAAAGCTCTATAAAGTATTTGTCGTTTTTGCTAGCACAGAGCTTGTTGAACGAGAGTTCCCCTCCCCCCCCATATTCTTACGTATAAAATATATATAAAAAGAAATTAAGCGCGGATATGGATATGAGATTGCACTTATTTTCTTTTGAGCCTAATTTTTCAAAAAAATTTGTGATTAAATGCAGTCCCAAATATCCTATCATTCTCCCCACCCCGTCCTTTTCCAATCTATGCCTTAATTAGCCAACCAAAGGGCTATTGTTTTAGTTAATCAAAGATGTCATGCCTGACCACTTATCAAAAATTTATCTTGTTTTGAGTATATTTTTAATGTTTACTTTGACCAGTAACGAACTTAATTTTCAAAAACACGTCATAATAAATTTCTCCTGAATTTTTTTATTGGATTGAAATAAAATATATGTAATAAATGTCTGATACCTGCTTTCACCACTAATGAACTCAATTTTCGAAAATATGTCGTAACAAATTTCCTCCAATTTTTTTTTGGATAGAAGTGAAACAAAGGCAAAAATTAAGTATTTTATTCACTTATCGGTTTATGTATTACCTTAAATCGTATTTAAACTGGAATCAAGATATGACTGAAAATAAATAACATTATTCCGAATTTTTTGACAGCTGTGAGGTTACCATTTTTTTAGCCATCCAAGGGTTAGCCATTATTGTTTTAGGTGGATCACTTGGGGTTCTGATCACTTTTCATTTTTTTTTTTTTTTTTTACCGTTTGCTTCAACTTTAATTACATTTAGCTTAAATATACTTATTCAATTCAGTTTTTTTAAGCTTTAGTTAAATTCCAAAACGTTATATATATATATATATATATATATATATATATATATAAAACTTTTTTTTTATTTTAAGAAGCACCTATTTTTTTTTATTAAATGGCTCTATCTTAAAACGTCTCTCTTCACCTTTCTTCATTCTAAATAATAATAGGTTAAGGTGAAGAGAGACGTTTTAAGATAGAGCCATTTAATAAAAAAAAATAGGTGCAATATATCACCAAAATAGTGTTAAATTTTTACCTTAAAAATAATAGAGATTTTAAATATAGGAAATATAATAGAGATCCTTAGGGCATTAAAACTTAAATAATATATACTATGATATCTTGAAATAGAATTAAAGAAAAACAAGTAATATCGATAATTGTATTGTTACAAAGGATCATTCAAAAAATGAAGAATATAAATTTTTTAAGATGAATATTTGAGTCATTTAATGAGAAAAAATAGTCGAAGTATTCAACAGAATATTACGATTCGTTTAATTTTGCTGCGAAATATCTCATATGTTCAGAAATTAGTTGCGTTTTTAAATAATCACGAAAGAAATTTCTAAGTTAACAGCATTGATGCCTCCAAGATAAATAAGAAATTTAAGAAGGGAGTTGGGATCCCCCAGATAGAACATTAGTTATACTAATGGGTACTGAATATCTTTTTTCTAGAGACATATTTTAAAAATTAAATTGACTTTAGAAACTCAAACAGAAGTTCAATGAACCAATTAGAGGCTGTTTACACCTGAAGAAAAGAGTGGAATTCAGTTCTTGATATTCCTCTGTACCACCAATTACCGTTGGATACGGATGAACAGAACGGGCTACAACAAAAGAGTTCCTATTCAAGAGCTCCGAGAACTTTTTGACACACCTATTGTAACAATGGAACCTTCAAAAGTTGTTTACCTGTTTATACCCCTTAAACTTTTCAGATCAGAGCGTGGGAAAAACTGTACTGTGTATGGTTTTTCTTTTCACCAGAAATACTAAAAATATCCAAGATATATATGTGAAGGGACTCTTTACTATTCAAAGTGTCTTCACATAGACTTCTTAACTTCAGTCTCTACAAATATTGCGAAAGCGATTAAAAATCATACTGACCACTTAGGCAAATGCGTAACTTAAGTAAAGTATGCTAAATTAAAATTTATAACCAGTTAATGATAAGCATGAGTATAAAATATTTTTAAGCTAGAAAAATATTTTGTACTCAACAAAATAATATATATATATATATATATATATATATATATATATATATATATTCTTAAAGATAGCATCAATGAATGAAATATATTAATAAACTTAAGAAACATGGCTATATGTGAAAAGGTTTTACAGCAAATGACGACAAAACTTTAGTTTGCGAATAAATAAATTATCTGCACACACGTTATTGTTCAGAAGAATATCATCTTATCTGTAAAGAATCGTTTTTTCCAATTTAAGGGGGAAATAAGACAAAAAAAAAATTGAAAAAGTGGATCTATGCAAAGTTTTGAAAAGAACATATTTATACCCATCAAAGGTGCTAACTTGTTTGTTTGTTTGTTTCGTGGGATATAGAGCAAGAAAAGTTATTATCCCCTGAAAACTTGTTGAAAAATATACTACCGCATTTTTTATTCCATAAACGATGCCATCTTTTGATAACGAAAAAAAAAAAAAAAAAAGAACTAAGTGGTTATAGTATAAGAATTGAATTATTCATTTAAACATAGAATTAAAGCAAATGATACAATATTGAAGGGAAGAATAATATTCATTTGAGATATTAAAATTAAAGCACACGATAAATTGTTGAATTGAATGTAATTTAAGTTAAAAGTAATTTTTGCTGCTGTAAAATGAATTAATGTTAATAATATACCTTTCACTTCAATCTAATAAAAATATTTAAGAGAATTTTTTTGATATTTTTGAAAATTAAGTTCATTACTGGCGAAAGCAGGTATCAAATAGATCTGCAAAAATTTGTATGATACACTTTTGAACAGTGGTAGGATGACCATTTTGTTTCTGAATACAACTATAGCCCTATTGCTGGCTAACAAAATTGCCAAATCGTACGCATAAATCAAATAATCGATTTAAAATCACCTGGTTAGGAAATGCTTAGCAACTTTGAAATAATTTTTTTCAAACCTCCCCTTATAAAGTATATAAACAATGTGCTTTTATTGCCGGATGTTTCAAAAAAAAAAAGAATAAAAAATGATTTAATAGGAAAAATGAAATTCTTTGATTAATAAAAAGTTTCCAATTAAGAATAAAGAGATTTCTTGAGAAATAAATCACTTTTATTGTTGAAAATCTATCTGCCTGTTATAGCTTTTAACTTATATAATTATTTAAAAAACTTCATTATTTCATAGATATAACTATGCTCGTGCACATGCAAATTTATGCAATTAAGTTTACACGAGGAATCTTTTGTCCATGAATATTTCCTTCTAATTGTATTTAGCTGTATATATACATGATTTATAATTCAATTAATAGTTAATTAAATAATTAAAAATTAAATTAAAGGAATTTTAATTATTTAGAAGTATTTTTATTTGTTTGACTCTTGTGAAAATACAACGTACTCTTGAAAATACAACGCATACGTACTTTATTGTAGCACTCTTGTGAAAAATACAACGCAACTATTAATTAGAAAATCTTTAAGCGGGTCTATATTTTTACCAACAATAAAATAAGTGTGATTCTGTTTCTCGGTAATTAGCTTAAACATAAAACAGAAATAGCCTTTGAGTTTTTTTTTTTTTTTTTTTTTAAAAGTTTAAGAGATGCATCTACAGCAACTTAAATAGTCTCTTTCTAGAGCCTTCTTAAAAGGTAGTAAAGGTGATTCTCGTGTGGGGGGATTTAGTTTGAATGCTATTTCATCGCTATAATGATACTTGCAAGGAACTCAGTGGAAAAGTTAATGACTTTTTATCTTTTATAGAAAAAATAGCCCAGTCAATGCATGGGGGAAAAGAGAACAATATAAGTGAGAAAAAGAATATGTGTCAAATGGTTCAACTGAAATTAAATTTGGGGCCCATTGACACCCAGTTTAGTAACATGCAAGCCTGCTACACGCGTGTTTTCGCTATGGTACCCTTGATAAGCAAATGCATGAGATATATCATGATATATCTCATGCAATTGCTTATGAGATATATCTTTTATGTCTTCCCTTCTCCCCCCTTTTTTTTCCTTAAAATTCATATTAATCTTTTGTTTGGATGTCGTCAAAACTTCCTGTTAAGAGCAGACATAATACTTGTTTCTTTTTATTTTACATTATATATATACATACATATATATATATATATATATAAGAATTTTTTCCAGGTACTTTATTCAATTCATTTTAATTTTCTTTTACTTTATCACAATAATCATTTATAGTACTCCTCTGAAATTAATCTTCCAATCAATACTTCACGTTGTAACTGTAGCTGTTGCCTTTAAATTACGAGATTTGGACAGGAGGGCTAAACATCTAGGGTCTCAGGTGCATATAAGCTGATACAATCTTTTATCCTTTCACTTTTGCTCTGCGCTCTTATGTGATGTTTACTCTCGATGTTTGGAAGTGTAACAGTGAAATAAAAGTTTGTTACTTACAAAAGAACTGAATTCTTCCCAAAAAGCTACGACACCAATTTATGCGTTTATATATATATATATATATATATATATATTTCAAGAACTTTCGGTCAGTGAGATTACTTGTATGTTCAAACAGTTTTATATTGATCAAATTTTAAGAGTTATAAAGATCTTTTCTGAAATAAATGATTTCCGCAATGATTAAAAATACAGGTTGAAAGAGTGTGAAAGATACGCGATCGCAGAAAAATTCAACGTTATCGAATGAAATCGGAAAGAGGAAAGACAATTAGAAATTAACACAAAACTTAATCTACACTGCGAAGACGGTTAAAAATTGGGGATCAATTCCGTGAGCGTGTTGAAAACATTAAAAATGATCAAGAAATAATCAGAAAAAGAGGTAATGGCCGTAAACACCAATCTTGACAAATGTCTGATTCTTCGCTCAATTATTACTGATTCAGTAACTCTCGGATCATTTAACAGGTGGTTTAGTAGACATTGATCCCAACTGCCATCTGTAAACAGGTGGTAATAAATGCTTTCAACCGCAGATTTCTTCAGTTCTGGAAACGGGCTTGGCTTTGAATACAATGTAAACGAAGGCAATATCCGCACTTCAGTGTATTTTATTTCCGTAGAAATTCTTTTGCAATTATACTCCCAAAAGGGAATATTACAATGGATTTTTCAGACACGTTGGTTTTCAAAAAGACAGGTATTTTGAAATAAAGATGCAGAGGTTCCCCCTTACCTGCCTCCAGGGGAAGAAGAACGATTTTTGTGGAACCTTACTTTTAAGGCCAAGGGGTGAACACAAAGGAACTGTTGAGATGTTTATTCCGTTGTCTCTTTGCCTTTTTGAAGAAAACAGAAGTTGTAACAGAGATCGTAGGGAAAAAAAAAGAAAGCACATGAACTATTCAACTTTGTTGTATAATGTATGGTTCTGCCATTTTGTTCTGAATGAAACATGTTCGTAAAATTCAATTTCACGTTGTCGAGGGAAAAAAAAAACTTTTCCCGATTACTCGATGAAAGTAAGCCTAAAATTTGCAATTAATCCATTTTCTTTTCTTTTACTTTTTTTTTTTAAAAAAAAATTCAAGCGCTTAAAACAGAGAAATAAATATAACTTCACATGCGACTTTTTGAGATATTCTTCATCTATTGAAGCCATAATAACTGTCAAGATCATTATCTCCCACGTATTTGAAGTTCCAAATAAATTTTAGTATGCAACATTCTGAAACGCTGACAAAATTATTGATAAAACGTGTATATATTCATTAAATATCATTAAACAAGGAATATTGTAAAGGTTTTATCAATACTAAGAAATAACCGAGATATCTGGATTAAGTTTATTTTACATATTAATTGATTCTTATGTGCGTAATGTTGCAAATGACAAAGATTAATGTTGGCTTGTTTGGTTTCAGGAAACAGTAGATTGAAGTCCCCCATAATATCGTAAGATTTAATTATTACCCCGGGATATCGTAAAGTTTTAAACTTAATTTTTATTCACTATTCTTAAGACTTTTGATACACCATCCAGAGTTATATACTCTCTGTAACAAAAAAAAAAAAAAAAAAAACTACGCACCAAGAAGAAGTTACCCGATTATAATGAAATTTCGTATGCAAAGACCTTTGGACCGAACATGCAAGTGATTAAAATTTAGTGACCAATGAATGAATAGCGGGAGCTACAGCTCATCGGAATTGCGCACTCAGCAGGTGTATACAAGAAGCGATTCTCATTCCGATGGTCAAATTTTCTGTTGCATTGCGGTTTTAGGATACCTCTCAACGACTGAAAAAATGCCTTGCCGCAGGATTCGAGCTCATTACGAGCAACTGTCAGAATTTGAAAGAGATCGTATCATTGGATTGAAAGAGGCAGGTGAGGTAAATCGGCGAATCGCTCGTCATATGGGTCGAAGCGATAAGGCGATTAGAAGATGCTGGAAAGAATGAGTGGACTATGGCAGATTTCAGCGTCATGATGCTAGCGGTCGACCTAGGGCCACAGCAGACAGAGTGATTGTCAGATCAGCTGTCGCAGTGCCTGTTCATTGTTATCAACCATCAGAGGTGCGACCCGCACACAAGTGACCACCATGATCATTCACAAACGGCTGATAGAGCGAAATCTACTCTCGTGCCGACCGCTACGCCACCTGCCACTCACATCTGCACGCTGTCGAGTCAGATTTCAGTGGTGCTTGGCTCGATCAGGTTGAAATTATGCTGACTGGGGTCGTATAGTGAATTCCGCTTCCAACTGAGTCCTAACGATCATCGAAGACGTATCTAGAGACGCCCAGGGTAGCGTGCCGATCCTGCTTTCACTATTGCACGCCGCACAGGCCCTCAACCAGGAGTTATGGTCTAGTGTGTCATTTCTCTTGATAGCCGGATCCCTTTGATTTTCATTACAGGCACAGTTACAGCACAGCGGTACGTCGACGACATTCTGAGACCTGTTCTGCTACCGTTCCTTTTGCAGAACCCTGGCCTTATTTTTCAGCAAGATAATGCTAGTCCACATATGGCACGTGTTTCCTATGAACTATCTTACAGCTTGTCAAACACTTCCTTGGTCAGCCAGATCTCTCTCTAATCGAGCATGTTTGGGATATGATGGGAAGGTGACTGCATCTACCAAGGAATGTTGATGATCTAGCCCGACAGTTGGAGCAAATTTGGCAAGAAATACCGCAGGAGACCACCAGGGAGTTTTATCACTCTATGCCACGACAGGCTAGAGGTTGGTCTACACCTTATTGAGCTCGTTACTTTGTAACTATATAACTCTGAAATAAATCATTAAATTTTTCTGAAATTTTATTCATTTTCTATTTATTCCTTATTTTTTTTTATCCGCCAATTTTTGTCTCCATCAGACAACTCCTTCTCAGTGCGTCGTTTTTTTTGTTGTTGTTATAGAGTGTATTTCTTTTGGCGTTTCTTGACCTTTCGAAGGCCATCATTACAGAGCTCAACAAATTGAATTCGATTTTATTTCCATACTGCGGGTTGCTTCAGTCTACGGTTTCTAAGCTAAGCAAATAATCATTAATAGCCGTATTTGATATGCAAAATAAACTTTTTCCAGATATCTTGTTTATTTCTTAGTAATAAATTAAACTATTACGATAAACCGTTCAATTTTTATTCTCTGTTTAGGTTTTTTGACATGGGTTCACATAACAAATTAATTTATAATAAAATTTATACGAAACATAGCGAGTGGCATAAACAATTCAGTACAACAAAACGATTGCGCTTTACAGAATCAACTTTCATCGAGGAAATGATGAATGACTTGTTAGTATATAAACAATTCACTCATAATGCGTTACAGAGTACCTTTCTTCAAAAGAGTGTTCTTGCAGCATATAGCAAATTATATCTCACATTTGCGTTGTGTTTTATTTTTGATCCCAATTCCATCTACAGAATTTTTCATTTGAAAATGATTGCAATTAAGTTACTTTCTTTAAACAGTTGCAGAAAGATGAATGAAAATGACTTTATTCAAGCCAACAAATAGGTAATTTAAATTTAATTATTTGAATATTTTAACGCTAATTACTACAAAAACACCCTTATCTCAAACACATTCTTTCGAATTTTTTTAAGGAATAAATTATCTATTTCATCATTAAGGTTTGGAAAAGTTAACATTTTCTCGGCGTGTTTCTTTCTCTAACCACGAAACAAATCAAAATAAACCACTCCAAAGGCCCTGCATAATTCCTTTACAACTCATTTTCAAATCTCACAGCAAAGTTTTCCGTAATTTATGTAAGATTTTTCCAAAAATTCTGCTATAATTATCCGATTCTCCGGCCAGGAAGGCCCCCATTCTCCAAAGTTTTAATTTGAAAACGAATTCCTTTATGGTTTATTCATCCGGAAGATGCCTAATGTTTTTACCCTCTGTCTTGAAAGAGAAGAAGAGAAAAACTTATCATGCAAAGAATTAATCAGTCCAATTACTATGCAGACGGAATGTGCAGTTGTTTTCATATGGGAGGTCTAGGGTTTCCATCGTGGATGAAATTTAATTAAAGTAGAACATCACTTTCTACCATCACATTTCAACTTTTAATCAAATGCTTTTCTCTCTCTTTCTTAAAAAATAAGCGAATAAAACCTCGAATAAATAATCTTACGCATTTCTAGTTTAATAAAATCGTCGAGTGAACTTCTATTTACCTTTTTTTTGTTTCATTAATATACAAATTGGTTTTTTGGCAAACGCTTAAAACAAACACGTATGCTTCCCACCCTCCCTTATTTTCTATCTCCCCCTTCGGTTCAAGATACAGGGGAATTATGGGACTGTTTTTTCGATCGTCAGTGGCATAAGTCAAAATACTGAGGAGGCAATTGTTTCGTATTTCTTAATGACTCTATAAAAAAAACCAAGAACAATGCTTGTGATTTTTATCAACGTAACATTACCAATCAGTCAAATTTCCTTAATAATATTAAAATTAAGCTTTTTTTTTTAATATAGTATATTTAAAATATTTTTTTTATGTTGAAGTTTGCAATAACAACGAAAATAATGAAGTTGCTGACCATTAGCGAAAACGGCTGCTTTGATTTGATTGATAAATTATTTATTAATGTTGTATTTTGAAATAACAAGAGGGCTATTGATAGAATGATCAATGGAACCGAGCTCACCGAATGGTTTAGAGATACAAAATGGCCTCCCGGAAGACAACCACCCATGCACTCAGTATTTACTGGCAAAGAGAAAAAAATTTTTACAACAAGAAAGTGTAAGATATAACAGTATATGCTAAAACAAAGAACAAAAGATGTGACATAATTTCAAAATTCAGAAGAAAATAAAAGCTAACAAGGTGTTTACAGTGAGTGACGTCATAGTTCTAGTACTTCCCATGTTTTATTTCTTTTTCTTTCCTTTTTCCAATGTTTATCAGTCAGTTCAGAAACGAAACACAGACAAAAATAGACACAAAAATACAAAGTACACACTTATAAGCAAACAATAAGGAACACATTGAAACATTTAGAGATGTAATCAAATATTGAAACTATTGTTGAATTTGTTGCGTAATTTTACTAGCCGTTTGAGTGCAGGATTTAAAAATGAAACGCAAATTAGGCTTTTCACACATGGACTTCAGCCAAATAGGTTTCTCTTCAATAGGACATTTTAATTAAAAACTTTTCGAAAAAAAGGCAAGAGAAAACGAAGTGGTCAACATCTACAACAGAGCCCCAGGAACATAAATTTGTATTTTTCAAATGGAAACAATTTAAACAAGAAACGAAGAGACCATGACCGGTTAAGAAGCGAGTAATATCACCTGAATTGGAATAAAAATTCAAATTTGGTCTTGGAATATAAGATTGAATTCGAATACCGGTATTAAAAATTGACTACCAGAACTCCCAGTCAGAAATAAGCTTATTTTTTAAAATTTTTACTATATGAGAACGAGAGGCAGGGACATTCAATTCATTAATATTATTAATAAGGCTAAAAAAGTTTAAGTGATGCTGCTTCCAAATTTTATTTTTAAGAAAATGAAATATTTGGGTACGAATAGGGAGAACCTCGGCAATTACCTGCAAAGCAGCAGTTGGAGACGTCCTATAAGGCTTGGTAGTTTTTAATTCTTTGAATAGACTTTAACTTGGTAATTTGGGAGGAGGTTAGAGCACCACCTCAGACTCTCTTAGATTATTATGGGTTCAATAACAAATACCGTAATTTATACAGATAATTTTTGGAATTAAAATTACCGAAGGAAACCTTATTAAAATTTAATGAAAGATTATAAATGTTTTTTCTATAAGGTAGTTAAAGTTGGGTTTTTAGGAGAACCGGCAGAGTAAGTCAAAATACTTAAATGTTGAGGCTATCAGGCTAAGAGCCATTGGTGACGGATCTCGGTTATTTTGAGTCTTGATCAAATGACAGGAACGGAAATGAAGATATCAGAAACTCCCTAAAATACAGTAAACTCCAAAATTTTAATAATAAATTAACTGAAAAATTTAATAATGCCCTACCCAACCACCCAAACCCCTCAATTCAAGAAATCAATAATTATTTTCGAAATTACAGAACCCCAACAAGTCTAGACTAACTTATTTATACTCCATTAACGCACAATCCTCCCAACCAATGGGAAACACCCTCTCATCCAATAGGAAAACACCCTCTCCTCTACTGAACGAAGAACCAAATTCTCCTACCAAGATTGTAAAAATCATAGCACTTGAGTAACTGCTTCCTGATTGGACAAGCACTTCAACCCCCACCCACCTCCACCTCTCTGCTCACAACCAATGCTCATGTACTATTCCATATCACTAACCCTTCACTTAATTCATTTAATTGGAATAAATAGATTTAAATTAAATATTTTTAATTCTTTTACTTAAATTGTGCAGCATCCATTTAAAAAGGGTATTGAAATAGTTTTTAATAAGGTTCAACTCAAGACATAGAGATATAGGCCCATCTGGGTTAAGTGCTCTTGTTTTCACATTCAATACGAACGGCACCTAGACTAGCACATCCTGCCCAAACTTCTCACCCTCCAAATGGAGGGAATTAGAGTCTTCACAGATTTAATGTGCATCAATCCCACTACATGAGTGAGTGAGTGTAAAGTTTATTGGCACAAGAGCCAAATATGATTATGCTGCGCCAAACAAGATTAAACTGGGGTCTAGACGTGAAGTTGAAAAAAAGATAAGTGATTGACAAGAAGGAGGGTTGAAAATAGAGAAGGATCGCTAGGGTATCCAGGGAATGCGTCACCCGTGTTTACCAAAGGCAGTAAACCCAATGGGAAAGAAAAAGATCACTAAGGTGCCTCGGGGTCATGATGTCCGTACTTACCTGAAGAAGATAAGTCCCTTAGGTCCCCTGATATAATCCCCAGGGGCAGGTTGCCCAGCTATACCCCCAGACGCTGGGTACCCATTTTAGTCGCCTCTTACGACATGCATGAGCTACAGTGGGACTATTCTGTCATTCCCGGTCACAACACGGGTCCAATCCCACTACATGGTGTACCTAAAGTGGCATCAGGACTCGAGCCCATGATTTAACGGAAAAAACGCCGGTCGCGAGCTCTTGACCATGACTACTCTAATACAGCGACCGCATGAAAATGGCTGGTTCTTGAGATCTACAGGATACATGTGAGTGTTTCTCATTCCGTCGTTACTAAAACTTTAAAGGAAAAATTACTTAAGAATTGGGAATATTGCTGGAAAAATTCTTATTTCAGCTAATGAGTCAAATATTAACATACTTAACACATCGATCAATAACTCCCGAGTCTAACATTGAAAACAACATTTTTTTTGCAAAATTTTTTTTTATTCATCAACATAACACCTTTTGTTAATTACCTTTTAGGGCGATGCAATCGTTCCAACGCTTTTCCAAATCTTTTTTTTTTTCCAAAAAAAATTTTTTTTTTCTTTTTTTTTTTTTTCGCAAGAAATCTTTTTTGTTGCGAGTAAATAGCGGCAAACAGCTTTCTGAATCATCGACTCGTTGCTGTTTTTGTTCCATCGAAAGCAATCGCGGCACCCACTTGGAAAAAACCTTTTTCACTTCACTTCAAAAAACCTTTTTCCTGGTCCGATCGACTTAAAATTTTGACACGTTTCAAGCAAAGGTTAGTACTCTAGAAAGACCTGGTTACTGGTTTACTACGAGCGCCATCTCTGGGTTAGTCTCGGGAGTTATTGATCGATGTGTTACGTTTCTCTAACTTGAAAGTTAAGCACTATTCTTCTTTCGTTACGAAATGTTAAACTTTCGTTTCTGTCATGCCTACAAATATGCTTGCCTCTTATAATGAAATAATTTCTTATGTGAACCCGTACCGAAAAGACTGAACAGAAAAGAGAAATGAATGGTGTATATAAGTACAGTAATTGGATATTACTATTGAGCACGAATATATTATTATGCAAGATGCAATATACATATGAGTGTATAGTGTACATACATAATACGTCAAACATGTGCATTTACGGGTGTTTATTTTTTAAATTAGATCAGATGGAAGTGTTTTGCTTTATTCATTTTCACATATCTCAAAAAATATATCAATGGTTCAAAATTTCCTGCTTATTAAAAAATTTTGTAAAAATTCTTTGGTTAAGAAAAGCCAGAGACTTCATTATAAGAATGGGCTTTATAATTCTGTAAAATGTATAGCATTGATTATTATAAATCGGAAAATTTTTATAAATCATATAAATTAATATAAATCTGATCTAAAATTAAAATAAAATGTGCTTATTTTGTGCGTTATAAGGTGACGCGGTTCCCCTTTCTCTATTCACTACATGTTAATGTGGCCTCGTTGAACGCTGTTTCATTTAGCCCTTTGTCGTCAAGGGATACATTCTAAACACTAAGCGAGGTCTTACTGTAAATTAAATTTGACTTAAACGTATTAATTTTAACACAGTGTGTTTTGTGTATATATGACAATGTTTTAATACTCCGAAGATAGAATGAAATTTAAAAAGCATACGATCCAAAGGTATAAGTTCCAAGTTTAGGGGTTTGATGACATAAGAGTCAATTTAGGTTATGCTATCCCAAACATTTGTTTAACTGTTGTTAAGGAAGTAAAAGGTAAAAGTTCATTGACAAGAAGAAAAGGATTAAAAGCATAGAAGAATCCGGGGGGGGGGGGGGAGCATCTCCCTTGTTTACCAAAGACAGTATAACCCACCGGGAAAAAAATATCTCTAGGGTAAATCAAATATCAATCAGAAAAGATGAATATCTATGAGAATATTCAGGCAATCAAAGAAAAATTAATGGTCAAAAAAACAGGTCAAATATTCAATAATCAAGTACTCAAAGAAAGCACGGAAATACTGCTTACACAATCCATCCAAAAACATATCATAAAAGAAATAATAATTTGGGAGATAGAGTATCATTAGCATTTTCATTCTGAGGTGTTAAAATCATTCAAGTTTATTTTTTTTCACACATAATCAGCTGCTTTATTCGTAAATGTCAACCCTTCTTTTCATTATTTCTTACCGATGCTATTACATATCGCTAGTAATTCATTGGATAGCGCGCAAACCTCTTTAATTTAAAGGAGGCGTGATAGCCGAACTGTCATAGTAACGAACTCATAACTGGCAATGTTTCAGTCAATTTGTGGGTTTGAGTCCGAATGCCACTCAAGACCATAGTGTAGCGGAACTGATGTGCGTTAAATATGTTCAGGCTTAATGTTCACTCATTGCGATGGTGTGAGAATTTGGAGAGTGAAGTGGCAGCTCTCAGATGTCATCACTTGACCAAGGCTCAAAATTAAGGGGTCCATCGTCAAATGTCCTTGTGTTGCTTCTAAAGGCGACGTTAATAAATTAACCTAACATCCAATAGCATTGTAAACAAAAGCCGAGGAATCATGATCACAAACTCGAGACAGGCGATATTTCACTCAAGTCGTGCGTTCAAATCCTGGTTCTACTAATGACCTGTCGTTTAGCGAATCTGGGGCACATTTAATGTGTTTGGTTTTCAAAGTTCTCAGGTTGGCGTGGTGTAGAAATTACGACAATGGAGTGTCAGTTTAAAAGATGTCCTTGTGATTTCCCTCCATGGTCATCACCAGTATTCCCCGGGTTCCTTCTAAGTGCGATGTTAATGAACAATCAATCAGCTTAAGGTACTTAAATTTTTACTTCCTTTTAGAAGCTCTTAAGGATTGTTATACGATTATGAACATTTAATACTTATATTATTATACGTATTATTGTATAGATAAAAAAAATAGCAAATTGTTATTTAAAAAAATCGGATATTTAAAACAAAACAATCTTAATCTTAATTTTCAAATTAACTCCCTTGGTTGCCACGTACATCTTTTAACGATTTTACCACTTTAGGAAGCAGCGTTGGGACGTCTCTTTTATTTTACTTAGTTTCTCTTATAGAGTCTCTAAAACATCTGTATTCATTGGACTTTATTCATAGCTAATCGTAAAATACTAAAAGTAAGTAAAGAAAAAGGAATGTGTGGAAAAAAATTTTATGTAGTCCACAGCCGCTAGATGGATGGGTTTATCGCTCATTTTGTTTTATGTTTCGTTTTTGGCGGGAGTCGTGACAGAAAGTATTTTGATCGATTGATTGTTTATCAACGTCGTACTTAGAAGGAAAATAATAGCTATCAGCGACATACATACAGCCTCGTAATTTTGAACCTCGGTTAAGTGACGAGGACAACAGCTGAGTGCTCACCCTTGTCCAAACTTCCACTCTATGTCAACGGGGGGACTTGAAGTGTGGACAGCATTAATGCATACCCTCTCCATTACACTATGAGTCATTAGTGGAATTAGGGCACGACGAAAAGGACTTCGGCTGCAAGCTCGCGAACGTAACATCTAGGTTACCACGGTCATTTGATTGAAAGTGTCCAAGTAGTTTTGCATAAAAAAATAACATAATACATATTATTTCTCCCTTAACACGTATATTATTTTTAATATATTATTTCCCTTTCTTCAAACCTTCATTTATCATCGTTTTAAAGATGAATTTATGCAATCTATTGCATTTCACGATTTTTCTTAGGAAATTAGTGAAATTCTTGCAATAATTTTTATTTAAAGACAAGTAATTAAAATACAAATAGTTGATTAAAGCAGGAATCATTTGATAGAAGTTTTAAGAATTTTACTGAAGAAAAAGGGGAGGGGGAATTAAATTATATGTTTATATAGTCAATGTATGGCTATCGACAATATTCAGTTAGATATACAAAGTATTAAATCCTCATTAATCGGAATAATTATCAAGAATTTTTTTAAAGCGAATCAATTAAAAAAAAGTACGTTCTTTAAAAATATTTGTGACATTTAATATTCGTAGATTAACTATGGCAAGTTAAAATGAACAAGAAAAGTTTCCTTTTGTACGTTTACCAACAAATATATTGAAAGTACATAAAGATGTAACACAATTTCATTTGTATATTAAGCTTTTAAGTAATTAGTATTTATGTATAAAAATTAAGTTTAAATTACTATTTATCTAAGAAAATTAAATTTTAAAATAATTAGTTTAAATATATATAAGAATTAAGTTTAAAAATAATTAGTGTAATCTGTATATTCTTTTCTCTTTTCGAAAATTGAATAACAATATAAAGTAAATTTATATAATTATCCACTTAAATAAAGTATATATGGGATCACCAGAATACTTTTTTCTATAAAGTTTTTGAATTGGTAACAATAAGTTAAAAAAAAATTCAAACATTTGTAGACGAAGTTGAACTAAACAAAATTAGATCAGTAAAATTTGATCACTAAACTTACAGAAAATCAGAATCGAGAAATAAATAATCCATTTTATATATAGAAATTGTCTAAATAGGAAACAGTCATATAATATATATAAGGGATTGCAAGAAAAGTTTTAATATTTTTTAAATAAAAAACTTTTTTTTTAAAACTATTTTTTTTTATTTTAAAACTATTTTATTAAAACTGACATCAACTAATGTATTAATTGTTAAGGATATTTAAAGGGATAGAATAGATTTAATTTTTATAAAGACAAAGAAAATTATTTTTTCACCAACACCACTTCGGTATAGCATAGATTTAAATGTAGCGCAATTTTTTTAGTATTTGAAACAATACATTACAAGGCAGAATAAATCTAAAAATGTAAAGTTCCTTCTAAGAGGATCAAACAAAGTATCTTCTGTTTAATGCAGGAAATAAACCCTGTAAAATTTAAACCTAGATCTTAACATAAATCATTTACTTCTTAAATGAAATCATCTATGGAAGTTGTTGCGGTCTTAAAGCAAGTACGGGAGTCTTAATTTTTATTGCAAACACGCAATAAATTCTAATCTGAAATGTTACACAAATTTATTGTTTTATTGTATTGAAACAAATATCCATCAACTATTCTTATATACTGATTCCAAGACGATTTTTTTTTATCTTAGAGTAACAGGATTTAATAAAAAGCTATTTTATACAATAAATATCTTAATGGAAGAGGGTTAATTAATATGGGTGGCTTGAATAAATGCTTTAAACGTAATTTTTTTAAAAAAATTATTCTTATTTTAAACTATTGAGACTAATACCTACTATTATATTATTTTTTAAATATTAGTTTTTTAATGTATTTTATTGCGTTTGAGGAGTCCTCGGGTACAATAAATTGAATTCTTGGTCTTAAAATCTGGAATAAAGTTTTCATCAAAATTGGTTTTATGTTATAGTATACCGTATATTTCTGTATATAAGTTTAAGAAAATTTTAAATTTTTGCTTAGCTAGAATACTGGAGTTGTCTTATATATAAATTCGCTTGTTTGTGAAAAATAAATGTAGATACTTTTTCGTTAGCCGTGCGCAAGCGGTAATCTCCACACACATACAAATCTAGATTATTTTCATCTCTTTGATTATGTGTTTTAAGTTTATGAAGAAAATAATTCTAAATAAATGAACATTCTTATTATGAAAATGAATTTCATACGTTTTTTTTTCGGAAGTTCTTAAATTACTGGTATGTGAAGTTGTTACCCAAACGTAAGCGAGAAATTATAATAGAATATCACACAAAATACGCACAAGAAAATAATAACGGAAGAATATTATTGAATCTTCTAATATTTTAGGTATATTGAATGCATCCTTTACGCAAAAAAAAAGGAAAACCAAAGTCATATGAATTCTTTAAAGTCGTTGTGAGAATCCGAGGATCCGAATTATTCATCTAATTCATTTTCACTCACTGGAATGTCTGGGTGCATATTGTCATCCTTTTCAATGCCTTCTATGTTAGAATTTACGGCCCCTTTCTACCCAAAATCGCCCTCGCCGTTTTCCATTGATGCAGTTCTTTGTAAAACTTGAACTTCCCTTCAGCTTTTAAATTTTGGATGAATTTTTGAAAGATAGGAAAATAAAATAAATAATAGAAAAATGTGCTCCCGGCTTATACACGAATCAGATTATAATCGGGAATATACGATATATTAAAAAGGAGCGATTTTTTTTTTCGTCATAGAAGCCATTACAATCCTCAACACTCTCACCCTATGTATGACCGTTAGGTTGCTATCCTATGGCTTGAGATTTTGCAGTTTATGAAGATTGGAGTTTTCAGGAATTGAGAAATTTGTAAATATCGTATATTTCAGAATATGTGCTGATCCATGTATAAGCCATGAGTGTATTTTTCTCAAAAACCTATCTGAAATTCCAATCCCGTAAATAAACTGAAATGGGGCAAAAAAAAAAAAAAAAAAAATCTTGCATCTTTCGATCATGTTTCCAGGATAACGAGAATGTTGCCAAGCAGAAATAAGAGGTGGAATGTTTTCCAATCAAATTACTGTAATGTAAAACTCCAGACGTCATCGAAGAGATGGAAATAACTCTAGTAATCTTATCTGAAGTTAACACAATGTTACCATTCAATTGTCTTGTATACAATATGCGAGATATCTATGCTTGTCTTTTTTTCCCTATACCCCCTTAAAATGTTTTGTCTAAAATAATAAAAAAGCATAACATTCTTCTCCCACTGATATTTTTACATGCGCATTATCAAAAGTATTCTATTGCTATTTATAATGATCGGTTTGATACTTTTTCGTTAACCGCGTGGACATTTCGTCAACATCAGATGTTTCGTTTTGGCGACGAGTAACAAACCAATATTAAAAATTAAAAATAAAACAGCTCATTTTCGTGAAAAAAATGAATGTTTAATTTATATTTGTTTTCCTCTTAAACTTAAGGCATATGAAATAAATGTAATAAAATAAAATGATAAAGAAAAACGTACTATATTTGGGGATTTATCACTTTCGCATGAAAAGTACCAACGTTTTTTGCGACCTAGTGGATCCCCATAATATAGTTTAGAAAAAGTTCCAAAATTTCTCAGCTCATGTACAGAATATACGGTATCTATTAGATCATCCTTATTTAAGAGCTTCTCTTCAATTCTTGGGACCTAATTTTTTAAAAAACGTTCGTTATATACGATAAAAACTACAATTTTTAAACACAGAAAAAAAAATATTTTCTTTTGCTCTACATTACTTTGGTGTTGTTTGGACTTAAAGTGCCTCAAATTTTTTTCTGAATTTCTTCAATTATTGCCTGGAAGAATCAATTTTAATAAATGCATTCGGTTTCTTACCAGCCTCAAGCGGAATTTTCTGTTTAATGTGAAATCTACAATTTAGCTTTAGTAGCAACTTTTTTAACGCAATCCTTTGTAGATGTTATTGTGCTTTACATTTATCTTAACACAAACCAAGTACGGGAGTTTTGATTTTCATTTTTAACACAAAATAAAATCATTCATCTCGAAATATCACGCTCACACCAACTTTTCCTACTTCGCTCATATATTCTCTTTTCCACCGTCGAGATTAATGTGAAATTGACCTTGACGACTATTAACCTTAGAGTAACAGATACAATCATCCATGAAAACTTTCTATTGTTAAATTCGGTACTGAAAAGGCAACGTCATTAGAGAATAATAGAACTATCAGAATGAATCCAGGAGAACTCCCGATGCAGATGCGATAAGATATTTATTTTGACTAATTGAAAATAGTTACTGAGATGGATCTTAATCCAGATTGACAGGTTAGATAGTAAGATGTAACAGTTTAAAAATTAATTAATCACTTCGTTGATAGACTATTAGTACTGATAAATTGAGAGTAAATTGCTTCTAATTAGCTCCGCTGGCTAATATTACTCAGAGCCGTTTAACATCGCGCTTTGTTAAGTGTTAATATGTAATTCTGAATACTGGCTGATCAAGTAACAGATTATTGTATCGTGCCTATTATAGTAGTTCGCTTTGATTGTTGATTAATTATTGCTTTAATTAAAGCGATTTAATCAATTATTTAGATATTTTGAATTATCTCAATATTCTTTGAAATCCGGCTTTGCTATACGTTTTTTTCATCTACAGATCTTAAAAGTTTTTGTTGTTTTAAAATGACAGATGTTTTTGTTTGAGTTTGTTTTTGGACAAAATTATTGAAATATAATTAGTATTTTGTAACTGTGATTCTAATTTTACTGACTTTTATTTTACTTCTAGAAACTAAGCAAAATGTTGCCAAAAATTATTATACATAAATAATTATATATTAAAATTATAAATTATAAATTATATATAAATTATTATATATTAAAATTTATATTATTTCGATTTCATCTTTCTTTTTTTATTGTTCTGTAATAGCAATATAAACCATACAAGTTTATTAGATATGTTGGAGTTTCATTTTGGTTTACATAATTATTCTAAGAAATAATCATGAGATATCTGGATAAAATTTATTTTGCATAATAGCTGATCTTTATGTATATTCTGTTGTAAATGACAGCTATTCATGTTGATTTGGTTGATTACAAGAAGTCGTAAATTTAAGAGTAACTCACGAGAGAGTGAGTGAGAGAGAGAGAGAGAAAAATCTGCTGAATTCGATAATGACGGCCTTCGAAAGGTCAAGAAACACAAGAAGAAATATACAACTCTGAAAGGTAAATATAACAAAGTATTGAGAATAGTAAAATAGAATTAAGTTTCTGTTTCGTTTATTTTTAGACATAATTGAAACTTTGCGATACCCCGGAATAATCATTAAATTTTAATAAAAAGATTTTTAAAACATTTTAAAACCTGGAATAATAAAAATATTTTTATCCATATTTTAATGATTCGTTTTCGAGTTTTCAGGTTTAAAAAATATTTTTAAATGTTTTTTAAAAATCGGAGGAAAAAGGAATTCCACTGAAACATTCATTATTTTTTGCTCTTTCAGATGCACTTTATTGCGTTCAAATAGATCGAATAGTAAAGATGAGAGAATTAAAGTCGAAATTCCATAGGATTAACATTACGTCCACGAAACTGAAATGGTGGGTAGACGGGAGCCTTAATACGCAGAATAAATTTATCTAGATATCTTAGTTATTTTTATAATTAAAACTTTACGATGCTCCATTATATATATTTTTTCCTATATAATGTTAATAAAAATAACGAACTGATGTTTGTTAAATTTAATTCTATATTGATTGAATGCTTATTAACGTCGCACTATGGAGTACCATGAGGTGAGCGAGTGAATGTAAAGGTTTTTTTGGCTTTTGTGGAGCAAGAGCCAGATATGGCTTTGCTGCGCCAAACAAGATTTAACTGTGATCTAAACACAAAGAAATTGAAAAAATAGACAAAAATTGAAAGACAAGAAGGAGGGTCGAAAAGAAAGAAGGATAATTTGGGTATCCCGGGGATGAAGATGTCTTTGGTAAAACCCCCCGTGTTTACCCAAGACAGTAAACCCAATGGGAAAGAAAAAGATCTCTGGGTGTCTCGGGGTCATGATGCCCATACTTACCCAAAGAAGGTAAGTCCCTGAGGTCCCTTAATATAATCCCCAGGGGCAGGGTGCCCGGCTGTACCCCCAGAAGCTGGGTTCCCATTTTAGTCACCTCTTAAGACATGCATGAGCTACAGTGGGACTATTCTGTCGTTCTCGGTCACCCCACGGGTCGAAGTACCACGAGGACTATTGGTTACACACCTCGAAAGTTGTACCATGGGCAGCCAATGTAAACCAGGCATTTTCCCCCATCTTATTCTGTAGCGGTAGTGTGTTTCTGGCCCAAAATTCGACCACCGTGCTTGATCATCCCTCCCTTCTCACCAGATCTCTTCCCATATTACTTTTCCTGCTTAAATGAAAATAGTCATGCAAGGGTACCATTGGGACGATGTTTAAACACAAAAATAGATGGTAATTAGGTACTTCAGCGACGAGGTGGCTGAAGAACCTAATTCCTGAGGGCATGCAAGGATATTTCGAAAAATAGAAACAACCATGGGACACGAACATTGCTTCAAATAGAATGTATTTAGAAGGGGGTAAAATGTTCTACCTCAAATTTTGTTTATAAAATAGTTATAACGATACTTCGCATATTTTTTGGTGCAACTACGTAAGCTCATATGGAAGGGGTTTAATTGCCGATCTTATGAAATCAGATGATGATCCTCTTATGAATCTCTAGATATGACTTACCTCTTAAGCTAGATTAGGAGCCGTTTCCAGAGTACCGCTTAAAAGCTACACTTTACGTGAATAGAAGGAATAAGATCCTGAGAAGGAATAAGAATTCTTGCACCTCATCAAATCTTTCCAAAATCTACATGTGTCATTGGGCCAGCATGCTGTCTGTTTGGGAAGACGAGGTTAATTATGGGCTCAAGCCACTCAAGTCTTGGAGATTTTTCTGTTGTTATTATTTCGAATCCATGAATAACAACAGAGAAAGACCATTCACAGATATTGACCATTCACATGAGATGATTCCCAGAAATTGTGAAACTGGTCTGCTTCGAAAACCTAGAGCTATCGAGGATTGAAATCCAACTTAGCTTCTATCTGCTTAGTAATTTCGAACCATGGTCAGATGATGAGGTTCACATCTGAATTGGCCCTCCACTCGTCATACCCACGCCACACCAATTGAGACCCGAAAGATTTCACGTGCATCAGCTCTTCTACGTGAAGGGTACTAAGCGAAACCACAATTCTGACCCACGGCTCGACTGAACCATCACCGGCAGCGAGATTGAAGCCATGTCCAATCGGATATTGTAGCCCCTGATGACTGCAAGAACTTATCCATACCCTGATATGCTTCCAGACTTGAACCATAAGACACGTTATCACGTCTGGCGTGATACATATTCAAGAACAAGACCCGTTTCGTGCCCCGATCCTGTTTAAGACTTTAAGTGTAAAATAATAGGGGCTGTTGGATGTAAAAGGGAAGTTGAGGGAATAATAGGAGTTATTGGATGTAAAAGGGAAGTTCAAAGCCCCTTCAGAATTTGATATGGAAATTATGAGAGTAAGACACCAGTTCAGATGTTCTCGTCAGTTGATCGCTACTCAAAATTACAAGGACAGTTACCAACAACCTTCGGGTAGGTTCGAGTGTGACATTAAGGGTACCAGGGCATCCGCGGAATTTTGGAAGATTAAATCGAAGACTCCTTGTTTTTGTGATTTATATCTAATAGTGATATTTCAATCTCTCGATCGAACTATAAAAGTAATTTTTTCGTCATAAAGATTTTTTTTCATTCTCATTTGAATATGGACATGTTTTACGAGATGTATTTACATTTAGGTACCATTTTAAAGAAAATTATTATACAATATGGTGTTCCATATTTCTTAGGCTTCTATATAAGGTACTTATACATATAGTGAACCTAAAATGTTTTTTCTCTAAATAATACATAATTTTTAAAAAATTATTTTGTATATGAAAAAGGGGGAAAAAATAAAATTTCCAAAATTGCGAAGTTCTATCAGTTTTTTAAAGAAAATATACAGTAATATCATCAAAAAAGTAGGTTCACTATATTTTGTGTATACTTTTCTATCCGATGAGTAAAATATTTTGTATATTTATGAAATATTGTTTTTAAAAATGTTATCTAAATGCAAATATACTCGCAAAACATATCCATACTCAAATGAGAAGGGGAAAAAAATCTTTATGACGAAAAAATTACTTTTAAAGTTCGATAAAAATATTGAAATATTATTATAAAGCACACAAGAAATCTAAGCTCTTGTAATATTTAGCAAAGAAATCTATCAGAAAAATAAGGAGTAATAGATTTAATGTTCCAGAATTCAGCGGATGCCCTTGTACCCTTAATTCTAACCAACGAGTTCATTAGAGAGTGCATTAACTTATCCAACTGACTAAATATAAGTTTCAAAATTATTCTACATAGTATTTAGGTTTTATAACAAAATGATGTATATTTTGTTATACAGTTGATTAATTAATTGACTGCCGCACTTAGTTAGTTGCACTAAAAAGCAACACGATGGCTATTGGCGACGGTACTCGTAATTTTGAACCATGGTCAAGTGACGAGCACGACACTTGAGCTGGCTACTCCCTCTCCAAACATCCACGTCTCGCCACGCCTTAGAGCCTTAGACTTACTGTTTGGACAGATCGATCGTGCATCAGATCCTTACATGGTGAATCTTAGTGGTCTTAGGACTCGAACTCAGTTTAAGAGCTTTCGTTGTAGCTTATTATGGTACGGTTAGACAAATTTGTTTTTATTGAATTATAGTAGTACCTCCAAATAAGGGACACTCACCGAAGTCTCCTTAAATAGAGGTGTCTCTTTGTGAGAGGTAAATGCATATGCTATTCTAAGGGACCAAGACCAACAGAATTATCTCTTAAATAAAGATATTCCTTATAAGAGGTACTACCGTACAAATAACATTTTGTGAAGATTCAATTTACCTGGATTAGAGTAAAAATCACAATTGAAAGAAGTAGAAAGAAATATTTTGAAATTTTTTGTCAAGGTAAAATTATGTATAATCCGGATTTGATTTGAATTAACGTCGCTCTTGAACTCGGATGACTACCAGTGACAGGTCTCTTCGTTTTCAATCGTATTCAAATGAAGAGGGTGATGCTCTAGTTTCTAATTTTCTTTCCTAATTTCCACACTACTCCTCGGGAGGAATTTGAAACTTAGTAGTCTAACCTATATATGCACGATAAGCCTTTGATGTAATCACAATACTCTCCTTTTGAGACACTCACATGGAAAGGGGGGATTGATCGATTGCTTATTAATGTCATACTTAAAAACAATACGATGACTATTGGCAACATACCTTGTAATTCTGACCCACAGTCGAATGACGAGGACGACACTTCTGAGCTAGTCTCCCACTCTCTAAATTTCCACATCATGCTTACGAGAGCACTTGAAGCCATGGCATATTTAAAGTTCATAAACCTACTACACAAAGGGTATTTAATGGCAGGACTCGAATTCACAACTCTACTGAAACAACTTTGGCCGCAAAGGAGTGAAAGTGTGACTGAAAGTGATTAATTTGAGCAAGAATCAAATCAGGCTAAGCTACGCCAAATAATGCGTTTCTGGGATCTATATGTTAGAAAACTGGAAAAAAGATGAAAAATATTGGTTGACAAGAAGGGTCGAAAATAGAAAAGGATCGCTAAGGCATTCCGGGATCACGACACTCGTATTTACCAAAGGCAGTAAACCCCATTGAAAAGAAAAGAATGCAGAGGTTCCTCAGGATTATGATTCCCGTATTTACCTAAAAAAGATGGCCTCTCAGAGGTACGCCAATCGCGAGCTCGAAACCATAATCATTTGACTACCACGGTCACTCAGTGGGGATTGGGAAGAAAATTATAATGAAAAGACAGCATTTATATAGGTTATTAGAGATATAATTAAAACCATAATGAATCTTTTTAAGCAATTCTTTAAATAAGGCGTTTCAGATATCACTGCTGATGTCAATCTTTATTGATTGATTGGTATTTTGTGGGATATACAGCAACAAAAGCTACGAACCCCTTTCACAGATTCTTTTAATTCAGTAAATATCAAAATATTCTTTACTGATGATCGATTGTCAAGATTGAAACATTCAAATAGTTACTTTGATTCTAAAAGAATCTTGTACTTTTAAATTTCGATTAACGCAATACTGTAGAAAAATTAATAGTTGTGGTAAAAAAAAAAAAAAAAGGAACGTGAATTTTGGAATTCAATCAAATTTGACTAAGAAAATTTTAAAATAAAATCATTTTATTCGTAAACTCACGTCACAATACCGAATCTATCGATATAAAATGGTACAACAAAATTTATTCAAAAGTTTATATATTAATGTTAGTGAAGCATATAAAGGAATTTCATGACCGAAAACAAACCTATAATTAAAATTGCTTAAAAATCATTAATTAATAATACTAATTATAAATCCTCCTCAAAAATTTACTTATAAATTGAATATTAATTAAAATCATCCGTAAATTTTAGTAAGATTACAACAAATTATTGAAATATTTTTTATACGACAAATAATGTATTTTAAAAATAGATAACTTTTCAAAATACGTCTCCATCTAAAGATTCAAAGTCAATTGACAGACACAACAAGAATATAATTTAAAAAGGAAATTAAATCATTATTTTTATTGACTGAATATTTAAGCTTTAAAAAATTCATGTGTAATGTACTCGCATAATTATTAAAATTCGATACAAGCCTTAAAAATGTTTATAAAATGTCCATCTGAATCCCCGGTCTTTACTTAAAGGTTAATACGAAAAATATTTTAATAAACTGTCCGAACATCAACGGAACCCAATGCTATGTCAGCGGCAACCGATTTTGCTCTAGGAAAGTGAATCTGCCCGAATTTGATAAATGACGGCAGAAAGGTGGAGTAATATTTCAGTTTCACATAAGATTTTCATAATTTCGTCCATTTAGGGAACAAGGTTTTGTGTTCGCATCGAACGCAATAAACATTCAAATGAGACGGCGATTCGCCTACCATCCATCATTCCGCTCGTGCCTGAACTCTGCACCACGCCACTGTGCCTCGGAACATCAAAGGGATGACGGCGCGGTGTTCTGTAACAGATTAAAATATTTAATCTATTTAACGGCAACGGGGGAAAATTGAATTTAGAATGAAATCTTGTTTGCCCCGGTAAATTAAGTGGAACCGGTTTTTTTGCCCTTTTTTTCTCCTCCCTCTTTTTTTTTTTTTTTTTTTTTTTTTTTGTTTCTAATCTTAAGAGAAATGCGCTTCGAGCATTTTTGGGTACTATAAGAAAAATTAAAAACTGGAAAAGTAATTGAATTTTTCATCTTTCTTTTTCCTCCCTTCTTCGTCAAAAAGTGTTTATTTTTCTTATTTATTTTAATTTTTCCCCCTATCCGAAAATAAAGAAGGGGAAAGGAAAGTAAGGGGGAATAACTGTTCGAGTGCGTTCTTATCTAAATGAAATAGTTTACGAATGGTTTAATTATGAAACTCTTGTAACGGTAATATTCGTTGCTTGTTGAAAATGAAATTAAAACTGCTCCCTTCCCGGTTTTGGAAACCCATTTCGGTACAATTAATTTCTGAAAGATGTCAAAATTTACAAGTGAATGTCGTGTATGTAGAAATTAAAATGCGGTTTTTAATCTCTAACGAAGTTAATGCAATAATGTAATATGTAAATAATATCGAATTCGATAATGCGACATTCCTTCGAATTACACAAGAAATGTGAAGCATTGATTAAAACATGACTTGATTAAATTTTTAAAAAAAACATTGGATTTTAATTATTCAATTTGCTTGCCTAATTTTATAAAATAAAGTTTGAACTATAAGCTAAGAAAATGTACAACTGAAAAAAAGTGCTCTGCATTGATACAAAAGAAGAATTTAATGCTTGTTTTCCCAGGTTTCTAATGATTATATTTCCAGTCGTATGATTAAAATACGAAGGTCATTCTACAAGTCCTTAGAAATTCCTAGAGAAGTGTTCATAGAATCGAAAATTGTTTGTTTTTAGTAAGCATCATGACTCACTAGATAGCTGTTTAAGTCTCAGTTACTCGTATTCGTGCTCATGGCGCTTTTTGCACCTCAAAGATTCTTCGTCATAATTTTTCTTGTCGATAACATTATCCTCGCCAGCTTTGTAAAATATTGACTGGAAGCAACCCAACACTAATTTCTACTTGATTGCCGGTGCATAATGATGAATCTGGGTATCGCCAACGGTGACAACTCGACGCAGCAGCAGTCAAATGTTGATTTGGCAGTAAATGACGATCATATCAAAACTAACTTATAAATCAATGTAAAATTCTTTCCGACTCCTTTTTAAAGATGGCAGCACACAATGATAGCTTCAATTGACCTTAATGATGTCATCTGTTTTCAAATACAAGTACTTTTCGAACCACTCTTGTAATTGACTTTTTTGAAAATTTCATAAAGACACAAGGTAAGAAAATTTTTCATGTACGGTACAACCTCTATAATCCGGCACTGCCAATCATCCGGCATTCATACGCAAATGGAAAAGTCTTACAAATGTCATTTTGCTTCTTCCGTTTCGATGGAATAATGCAGGCAATCAATACAAATCAATATATTTTTTATAGTGTTAATTATTTCATATGCTTGGAATTTTATTTGCATGTGCTGTATTAAATTTTAATCAACAATACATAACTTTTGCTGCATAAATGTTTCATCATAAGTGACTTTCCAGATAGCCTGAGTTTTGGTAATTCGGTAGTGCTCTGGTTCGATATTTGCTGGAATACTGAGAAAGTACTGCATTCATTAAAAGTTCATGCAATGATTGCACAAAATAGGTTCAGATAATTACGAAGGTTTTTTAAATATAAATTTGTAACGAATGAGGAATATGATTGAAAATTAATTCTAATTCAATAAGGTAATTGATTTAACTAATGAGAAAATGCCATGCTTTTTAGCTTTACTGAACTGAAATCAATTGCAAAAGTAATTTGTTTTTAATAAGTATTGATTGTGGCTTCTGACAAATTAAATTGATTGCTTGATTACTTTATTAACATTGCACTTAGAAGCAATACGAGAGCTATGAAACGGATTTCGTAATATTGAACCTAGGTCAAGTGACAAGGATGATATCTGACACTTCAAACTTCCGCAGTACACAAACAGGAAGACTTTCAGCTTTGACATATTTAATGAGTATCAGCCCGTTATTTGGCAGTTTTTATGGAGAATCCAGACTCGAGCCCACGGTTCGACCCAAAGAACCGCTCCTGTGAGCTCCCGATCAGAACCACTTGGCTATTGCAACTACAGAACAAATTCAAAGAGAATTTATGAGCACTGCTTAAATTGATGAAAACGGAAGAACTGCGAAGATAACATTTGACTAATACAGTGGTTCTCGAAATTTAACAATATTTAGGCAAAAGCTGAGGATAATAAAAACAAAATACCTCGTGTAGAATATCAGTAATGAAAATAATTCTGAGGCATTCTGTAAAAATCTGGAAAAAAAACCCAAATCTTTCTATTCGGCATTCGTATCTCAAAATAAAATTTAAGAAATTCAAGTAATAAACAAAAAACACGTTTAAGCCTTGATTCCACTCAAAACCTATCGTACAGAAGGGCTAAAGAATGTTAAAGTCTTCACGTTGGAGTGCCGGAGTGTGTGAAATGTTAGTTCAGGTGTTTCGTTATCTGGTGGCCGTGGTAGACGAGTGGTCATGGTCACGGACTCGCAGCCGGAATTTTGTATAGTAGTGGGTTCGAGCTCTGATATCACAAAAGACCCATAACATGATGGGTCTGTTGTGGAGCTGATGCATGTTAAACCTCTCTGAGCTCAAGTCTTCTTGTTAAAGTTGGTGTGGAAGTGTGGAGGAGATGTTAGCTCAGATGCCATTCTCGTCCATTGTCCGAAGCTCAAAATGACGAGGTCCATTGTCAATCGATCTCGTGTTGCATCCAAGAGCGATGTTAATAAATAATCACTCACTCGTCATCTGACCACGGTTCAAAATTACAAGATATATTAGCTATGAAATACTTTCTACAAATGACTTCAATACAATCTCTTCTATTGTCACTCTTTCTAGTTTAATCCATCATCTCTCTTTATGAGTGTTAGAGAAGATTCTCTTGTAGGAAAGCTAGGAAATATATTTCACTTCATTTCTTAGCATATTTGCATAAACTAATTGAGTAAGTGAAAGTGAGCTCATAGAATTTATTGAACAATATAAAATCGTACAAAATGACGTCAGAAAAACAAGAGCGCTCATCTAGAAGTTGTGGAATTCAACTATTAATCTACACGTAAAATATCATTCACAAATACCATTAAACTAATTTAAATTATCTTTAAAAGTGCACTTAAAGAGACAGGACTTATCAGTCAATGGGAAAAGGGAATATAATTTTTCTTTTATAATTATAAAATCTATGCTTGATTTTTAAATATATATATATATATATAAAAGATAAACAAAAAATTAACTAAAAATATCGGAACTATATAAAAGTTAATTAAATTTTTAAAAAATATCCATACTGTCTAGATTAAGATTCAATACCAAACTACTTAAATCTCAGAAACGGCCGCATCAAAGAAAAATAATTTTCCCGAGAAAAAGACGGAAGTAAGAAAACAAACCGAAATCGAAACAGAGGGCAGCACCGTTTCTCCAAAAAAGTAAAAAGAAAAACTACCCAACCTAATACAAGGCGACGGCTTATGTAATGAGACGAAATACCTCCGAGTAAGAAAATCGAACGCGCATGAAGTCTCTCCCAACCCCAAATAAAAAAGAACAGAACAGAGAGAGAATTGAAGCATAATAGAGAAGAGGAATAAGTAAAAGATCCTTTGTGCGTGTATATCTATTCGGGTCCTCGATTTTAGAATGCAACAGGGGACCCTTTGGAATAAACAGGCCCCTTCGAAAAAGTTTGACTATCAATCACTGGTAGACGCCATCCCCCTGTGGACCCAGGTCCGAATTCGGGTAGGATGTTTTCCCGTTCCTCTGATTAATGGTGTTATCTGGAAAAGATTCGGTCTTCGCAAAATAACATGCGCCCTTCCTTTTGTTTTTTATTTCTCCGGTCCTTTTGTGTATTTTCTTATTAGGTTTCGGGAAGAGCGCAAACCATGTAAATTTTCTTTGGGAAAAAGGGAGTTCCCCTCCCTGCCTTGGGAGAGAAAGAAAAAGGAACGCTTCTTTCCCTCAAATTGACGCTAAATTTAGAGTGAAATGTTTTTCAAGTTTTCCCAATCGGATTTCAGAGGAGGTAAGAGAAAGAGAAAAGCGTTTTAGCGTTGTTGCTTAAATATCGCTCCATGCCTCTCCTGGCTGTTCGTATAATAATTTGGGGCGTTCAGAGACCTTGTAGAGGAAAGAATTGGAGAAGTCGACTGCAGAGATGCAGTGCGTTGGAGAATAATATTGAAAAAAAAACGATGCTCTGTTTAAGAAATAAATCAATAAAATATATTTCCTTCGACTTTTCAAAGCAATTGTACATATATTTGATATTGAAAATCCAATTGTCTGATTTAAATATGTATTTTATTTCTAAATCTGTTTATTTTTATTCAATAAAATCCCTTAAGAATGATCTTCAGTTAGACTCATTACACTCACCTTACTTTCAAACATTACTATTTCCCATTTCTTAAATAAATATTTTCTGTATACCTTAGTTTTTAATTAAAATTGATAATGTACCAGTTTTTAGTACAAGTTGGTTTTTAGTTTGTTGATGAACATTTTTTATTAATGAGTTTTCTTTGACTCAGATCGTAACTTTGTCTGGGTCGAAACTTTAGAAGTTTTTTCTCACATTTTAAAGCACTCAATTGAACTGAAATTTTCTGTAATGATTGTTTTAGCTAACAATATAATAATTTAATAATAATTAGTAAAAATTTATTGATTAAAACTAATTATTAATGAGTATTTTTCTTCTAACATTGTATACCTGTTCAAACCCTTAAAAGTTTTTTTCTCATATTTCAAAGCGCTTAATTGAGCTGAAATTTTCTATACACGATTGTTTTGGATAACAATACGATAACTATAATTAGTTCAAATTAATTGATTAACATTAATTATTCAAAGAATTAAATTTTACGCCAAGTTTCTCGCGAAGTCGCCAAATCCATCGCTTAATAATTTATTGTCTGCTTTAAATTTAATTACATTTAGCTTAAATATATTCAATTTATTAGCATGTTGTTAAACATGGTTTCGTTTTAATTACACGTAGCTTAATTGATTAACAAAATGCTTAATTGAGCTAAGAAGTTTTACACATATTATTTTAGATGATAAATTTAATAAATGTCAAATCATAAAATAAAGTATTAAAATTAATTGTTGAATAAATTCAATTTGACCCGACGTTCCCATTTGCTCTTAAAATTTAAGGTATAAAAAAATTATGTTGCCCAAAGTGTGAAGTTTGATAGAAAACCCATGTTCAAAAAACTGACTTTTTACCTGTGTTATTTTTGGAATATAATTGATCTCTTATTTAATATTATAGTCATGGAATGTGCAAGAGTCACTTTTTAATGAATTTGAAAATGGGAGCTGCATATGATTCTGGTTTGTTTTGTATTGTTCCTTTGTATTTAAATACAATGTTTGCGGATTACGTAAAATAATGTTTTTCGCGAATTATTGCTAGAGAGCGGATCACGAATAATTGCATTTTTATAAGACTGTGAATACTGGATCCAATGCACCGATTGTTTGTAATAAGTATATGAAAGACGAAGAGAGATCGCGCTAATCGGTACCAGTCGTACTCTCTTTGTTGTTCTTAAGACTTCCAAAAGGACCAAAGATTTAGAATGGACCTCGTAAACTGTTCTCGTTTTATTGCATTTGTTGCGTGTATTTGAGTAAAGAGCTCGAAAATAAAATATAAAACGTTGAAGTAGCTCTGCATTGGGTCGCAGATAAAATACTTGAAAACACTGAAAACATTCCAGATCCTGCATCATCCACGACGAAAGCTACGAAACGATAAAAAATATATGATTCTCCAGGAAGATTATATATGGATATGAGGAAGCATGTGTTGAAGAAAATCGTGAGCAAGGGAAAGAAAAATTTGATAAGGCAATGTCGTGTAAACGCAGGGAAAAAACTTCACAATGAGGCACGTTACATGTGTACTATCTGCAGTGTATCCTTTCACATAAGTAAATGTTTCACACCATATCATACATTAAAATTTTACAAACATTTATTGGCTTTAAAGTAAACACATTTTCGCTCTGGTAATTTTTTGCAGCTTTTTTTAAGATTTTGATTACGATCGTAGCTTTCCATCATAATTCTGAGTATATAACCGTATAATTTTTAAGACGATAAAGGGCATACTTCTAGATAAATGATGAAAATTACTTCTATTATTACTTTTAAGTGAGCAATGATTTCTCCCCCACCCCCCTTTTTTTTTGTATATTCATCTACTCCAATATCATGTTCTAGCAGCGAGACATCCACTTTATATTTTTTTTTAATGTTGAAACTGTATTTATATTAACTCTCTGCATAGCACGAATATGCGTGTGTAAAGAGAGTTAGTGAGTGAAGGTTATGGATGAAATGGCTATGTTATGCCAAACAAGATGCAACTGTAATTTAGATGTTTGAAAAAATGAAAAAAAAAAAAAGATAAACTGGTTGACAAGAATGAGGATCAAAAATAGAGAAGGATCGCTAAGGTATTCCGAAGGCACATCACTCGTGTTTACCAAAAATAGTAAACCCGATGGGAAAGGGAAAATAGTGGGGGAGAGTGGCTAGGGTGAGTGTGGTGTCCGTACTTACCTGAAGAAAACAAGTCCCTGAAGGTATGTGTAAAGAGAAATAATAATATTTTAATAAAAAAAACAGTTTTTGACTTAAAAACACTATTTTTCAAAAAGATTAATAATCCACTTATAAAGGGGGGAAGAGAACCGTATAAATTAAGTAACACACACAAAATAAACGATATCATAA
>BMAW01085552.1:0-23909 GCA_019974015.1 Nephila pilipes | reverse complement strand
ATATGTTAAGAGTATTTTGTTACATTTAGAATACACATACTTTTCCCTTTATTTGGAAATATTTATAAATTTAAAAAGAGGAATATATATGTCAGTTTCTAGTCTTTACCTGCGATGAACAAATTGCCTACGAGAGATATAAAAATTTATTTACCATGTAATGAATTGTTCTCTTTGTGATTAAGTTACGTAAAACCCCTCAATAAAGATCAGTCCAAAATGTTTAACGAGTTCATTTAAATCTTTGTATAATCATTAAGGATATAACTTAAATATACTAGGAGGTATCGAAAAGTTTTAATTATCACAAAAAGTAATAACTGAGACATTTGGATAAAATTTATTCTACATATGAATAGATTTGGATGTACTGATGTTGTAAATTACAGCTCTTCGTATTTATTTATTTAGTTTCGGGAAGCAATTGACTGATGTAACAAAGAGTATCGTTAAGTTTTAATAATTTCTAAGAAATAATCGAGACAAAATTTTTATTCATTATTTTTCAGACTTCTCTCCATAGTCACACTCCAAAGTAATACTTTTCTCTCACCGTTTCTCGACCTTTAGAAGACTCTTACTGTATAACTGAACAGATTGAATTCAGTCTTCTCCATACTCTGGATTAATCTCCATATTATGATCAATCTACGGCTGCCTGAAACCGAGTAAATCAACAGGAATAGCCGTGATTTACAAAACCATGTATATAAGGTTCATTTAAAATGTAGAATAAACTTTAATCGAAAATCTCGGTTATTTCTAAGGAAATAATTAAATCTTAACGATACCGTTATAAATTTCTTCAGTCTCCTCTATATCCTCTTCACTACTCTTATAATTTACATATACAATGGTTCTTTCACAAGTTGAGATTCTCATATCAAACATTGCATTGAAACAGCCTCAGAGGTTAATAGAGGGAAAATGCACGTAAGAACCTAGGACAACCTTTAGTAAGGAATATCTTTGTATGTATATGAAAAACAAAGTATTTTATTTATTCATTTAAATAAGTTTGAATGAGGTTCTTGCAATAAGATAATCAATACGAATACTTTTCAGCAAATATTCAAATATTTGTTTATTTGAAATATAAACTTAAAATATAAAAAACATTTAATACTAGATTCTTCTCATCCTTAACGAATTGAATTAAGCCTCGACAGATGATTTTGAATATTATTTAAAAAAAAAAAATCTTGTAAGAAAACTACTCATCACAAATGGCTTTCAGGATCACTTCAAAATAAATAAATAAATAAATAAAAATAAATTGGGGATAAAACAATGGCACTGACAAAAAAAAGACTTCATCAAAATAAATTCGGTTACATGTTAGGATGTGTGAGTGAAATGCAACACCTTTAACAAAGCGTTCGTAATCGAGTTCAGAAAATTTGAAAATAACAATCTCTGAAGAAGTGATCTTAAGCTGTCGCTACTTTTAAAATATTTTAATGGAATATTTAGAGAAATGATTTTTTGAATAAAACAAAACCTTCATTGGAAAATAATTGATTCTTTATTATCTTTCATTTTAAAAATTATACTCTTCCTCAATCGCTTAAAAAACTAATAACTCTCCGATTTCCCCTCTTTCACAAAAATAAAACTATGATCGTTTTTTTTTTTAACAAAAAGTCGAAACGATTGTCCCTAAACGGCGAAAGCGACCCAATGGCTACACAGCAATCAAATCATAACGACGGTATTACCCACTCTGATCATTCAATAAGCTGTAATTTTAAAGAAAAGTAGAAGTAAAAAAATATCTTGCTAATAATTCGCAAATTACTTTTAACTGCGGGTCTATAAGTGATGTAAAAACGAAAACAAAAACTCCTCTCCCCAATTTGAAAAGGAAGCGTGTATTTTTACTCGCTTAATAGACCTGGAACATGGATCTGCAGGTAAGGAGAGATCATCATTACTCGAAGGCTCTTCCTCGTTAAAATAAAATCAGTTCGGAAGGTGCCAAAAAAAATCAATACCCGCGAAGGCTGCGAAAGCATCACTCACTTTAAGTACCCCTGAAACTCTTTAAATGGCTTTTTAAGAGTCTTTGCAACGGAAGGAGATTTTTATTTGACACAACTTGAGTATTAATAAAAGATGCCTCCTTTCTTGTAAGTAAGGGATAAATTAACGTGATATTTTTATTCGTGCTTCTGCAACGATCTTTAAAAAAAAAAATATTGTCTGTGTAATCGTGCTCCTAAAACGATCTTTAAAAAAAGGATATCGTCTGTGTAATTGGCAGACGATAAAAATAAAAGACTGTAAATTGCTCTCGAGTAATTTGATATGTTTGCTTAACTTTATTACATAAAAAGGGGTTCGTTAATGTTAGTGAGAAATGAATTTTCCATTTGAATATTTGGCTGGAATTCATTACAAGGTATTCAAATTCTATGAAAATATATTTGCAACACTTCCTTTTTAATGATAATGTTATTGTTATTAAAATCAATGAGGATGTAAATGTAAATATCTTTCATTTGACGTTATATATTGCAATGGTTTGAATTTCGATATATGAGCTTTTTTTAAAAAGGGCATAAGTTCACTTTTGGAAAAAAAATGACTTAATGGCAATTTTAGTCAGATATAGATATCATTTTATATTTAAAATCACATATTCAATGGAACAGGATTTCTTCATAAATTAATCTAGAGAATTACCATTTTTCTACATTTTTACATCGGGGAGGGGGATAAATACGAAAATCCTTAGGTACATCATAAAATAAGAAATGGCTTACATCACTCCTTAAAAAAGGTTCATATTTAAAATATCTAACTTTTTGCTAAAATTGAAATGCACACCTCTTATTTCGACCGTATTTCTTACAAATGAAAAAAAATGGCTGGCATTTTTGAAGTCCCTTGATAAAAAAAAAATCATTAATTTGCCAAATAAAGGTCTCCTCTAAGTTAATAAAGGATAAAATAAATAATAAAGCTTTTTATTTAGAGAAAATAGAACTCGCATTAGGTGATGTGATTTTCGGCCCAACAATTTTTCAATTATGTATTTTGATACACCATAATTACTATTCAATTATATTATTGTTCAAAAAAATTGAAAAAGAAACTTAAAGGCATAATCTTGATGAAAAATTAAATGAAAAAATAAAGTTCCTATTTTTTCATTATAAATTTTTAAATTCCGATCATATCTTTTGTAAAACTGGTACGAATGATGAGATGCAAATATATTGCGTTGTTTTACTGACAGTCTTATTATCTAAATAACTATCTTTTTGACATTCAAGTCAATTTTAATATAAGCTAATTAAGAATTAAACAGACTTAAAGTTTCTTTAAAAAAGTTAAAGAACCTTTTTTTTAGATAGGAAGAAATATATGTAATTTATACCTCATCAACAAATTCATGAAACCTCTTTACATTTTTTGTTTCCACAATTTATTTAAATCTCGTAAATGTCACCTTCAAATCAAATTCAAAATCATATCTCAAACACTACTAGCTATGTTAAACTGAAGTCATTAGGAAAAAATTACAGTGATGCAAATTAAATTTGAAACTTAGGGTAAAACTTAACTAATGTTTAATTGTAAAAATGGAGAAGAAAACTCTTAAATAACATACAAGGAAATAAATGGAAAATATATTCCAATTTAAAGGGGGGGGGGAAGTAAACTTTCATTTCTGTATAAAACTAGTTTTTAAACATTCGTTTTTGATTAAAGTTTATTATAAATTTGTAATAAAATAATTTTTTTTTTATCCAAAACTAATTTTTAGACGCTGAATTCTGGAAATTCAAGATAATTATATGAATGCATAAGCGGTTTTTTTTTTTTTTTTTTTCCGTTTAAAATTCATTTTCAACCATTAAATTCTTGATTCAAGATAAGTATAATACTGAAATAAGCAGGATATATCGCTACTAAAATTCGATAAAAGTAATTCACTTAAAAATCATTCCATTTTATTTAGCTTAATAAATCAGTATTCCACATTTTACGTAGTTTAATAAATCAACACCTTAAAAATAATTGACGTGAAATATGTTTTTCGAAACGTAAGACATTTTCTCACTCACTTCTTCAAACATTACGTCAATTGCATCAATTTAGTTGGGTAAAAAATGGCTTTCACACCCACATTTCATTAAATACCTCCCCTGAGTAAGCCCGTGAAAAACGCATTAAAAAAAAGAACGTCCTCATTCCCAAACAGAAAATCTGTGTTTCTCGAAGCGAAGAGAAGAAACTCAAAAAGCGACGTTCCTGTCTGGTAAATAATCCATTCTCTAGATCAATAAAGGGCACTACATGAAAAGCCTTTTCATTGAGCGAAGAGGCAGTGCCCAGAGATCAAGACGCCCATCAAGCCAAAGCCCTGGCCTAAGCCCCTTGTGTTGAACGAACTCACCACCGGCCTTAGGCCCTGTTTTTCCGAAGCCCCCTTTTGGCGGCGTTCCTCTTCTCATCTTCCTCCTTCTCTCTCCCTCTCTTTCACGAGAATCCGCGGGGAAGGGGGTTAGGGAGAGAGAGAGAGGCAGGCTTAGAGGAGGCTGTAGTCCCGCTTTAATGATGGGAACAAAGGAGGGCTTCGAGACAATTAAATGTGATGGGCCACTAATGCTGTTGGCTGAGTGAGAACTTTTGTTTGTGGCTGAGGGTATACAAAAGTTGCAGGGGCTGTTTTGGTTTTGTGTGAAGTTGGAAATGATATGTAATTTCGCCGTTTGTTGTTTTGTAAGCGTTGCACATGACCGACGTTTTAGAATTTTGGGAATATAAACTGATGCTCCAGCTAAATAAAAATAATAACAGAAGGAGTCGAATGAAATCCACTTAAATTAATAAAATTTAGTTTTATTTAGGCAATTTAGATATTATTTATAAATTTTTAAATATACTTTATACTTATTTGATAAGTTATAGGTAATTAAAAACTTATGGGTTACTTATGCTAATTACATAAAAAGTTTAAGATTCTTAAAATAACGTTTGTGAAAATTATGTATAAATATGAACATATTCTTAGAGATTTATTATATCCATCCGAAAAAATTTGATTAATTGCGAAACGAGTAGATTACAAATACTAATAACATAAAATACTAATAAAAAATACACAAATAAAATAACACATACACAAAAATAAATTAAAAAAATGTTAATTATTAAAATCAATAAAAATATTTAAGTATTAAGTATAAATTTAAACAGATTTTAGAGATATACAGTTATACCTTTTCGGTAAGATTTGGGAACTCGAAAAAAAAAAAAAATCAGACTAAAATTGCATAAAATGATGCGTATGAGAATCAGACAAAATTTGAACACGTTTTTAATTGTCTTAGCATTTTTCATTATATATTTTCTATGTTTTTAGTTCAGAATGATTTTTTAAAATTTTGTATTATTATTTCAATAATTTACTGCATAGTTCATATATTTAATCCTGAATAATATTTGTAAGTTTTTAGCCTTTATACATTTTTCATATTTGTTTTAAGGGATTTAAAAGTCTGCCTTTTTACATATGATTTTGTATAGTTAAAAATCCTACAATGACCATAATTATATATTTATATACATATAAAGTTGTGGTTAATTGAAAAACTCGAACGCATTATAAATACTAATGAAATAGAATGCTAGAAAAATTTCATGAAATGATACGTAAAAGGACCTAATATAATTGTGAAGAAATTATTGGGATATATTATATCTATTTAGTAAGCTTTGGTTAATTGAAAAATGAACCGATTTGAAATTCTAATATTATATATATATATATATATATATATATATATATATATATATATATATAATACTAAAATTGCACAAATGCTGAAAATCAAATTTAAATTAAATTATGTATATGTGTGTTTAATTGGTATTTTACATCTTAGGTCATTTTAAACGGAACAAATTTTCTTAGAAATGCTAAATTGGTTTTGGGTAAAAGTATTAGGCGGATTTAGAAGATTATTTTTTGTCTCTTATATCAACCATAGGTAAAATTAAAAGACTCAACAATAATCTATGATATCTATAATAATTATTTCATGAATATTTTATTTCATGCATACCTTTTGCTAAAGGATATGGTAACAGCAAACTGAAATTTCACAAAAAAGTACATTCAAAATATACTTCACTTATTTCACACAGTTCAAACGATTAATTTTTTCAAATCCTTTTCACAATAAATTGAATAACTTATTTCGTTTTTATATATATTGTAAAAATTAATACAAATTTTTGAGTCAAATTATGTTTGTTACGGGGAAAGAGGGGAAAAAACACAACCACAAAGAACACACACACACACACAATACTAGTTTACAAATTACCCCTAACATAAGCAAATAATTTTTTTTTAAATTTTCAAAAGTGCATTTTAAGTAGAAATCAATGTAAGAGTCGTTATATATTTTTAAAATGCTCCTTTCAATTTTTTTTTAGCTTCTATAGTATAAATTTTTACACCATTTTATATTTAAGTGTTGCAAATTTTTCAAGTAACTAAAAATTTCGAATAAACTTTATATAATTGAACGGGATCTTCTATGCATTTTAAGCTAATTTAATTCAATATTTTAATTCTTAAAAATTATTATACTGATTTTATTACAAAAATTATTTACATTAAAAGTAGAAAAACAATTATTTAAAACTTAATGAAATTGAACTTTGTAAATATTATGTTTCAGCCATATTCTAAGTACAAAAGCAATTTTAAGATACATCATGCATAATTTATTTACATATTATTTTCTAGAAGTAGAATAATGTAATTGAAGGGAACAATTAATTTTTTCTTAATTAGATTCATATGAATAATCGATAGTTGAAATGATGATTTAAAAAAAGATTATGTTCTAAAATTACTTTAAAAATAATGATATTAAAACTAGTAAAGTGGATCCCTCTCACACACTCTATTTCTTAAAAAAGTTTCAAAAGTAAAAATAGGTAAAAAAATTTCTGGATATTAAAAGTGGAAATGGCATGTAATTTGAGAGAGGAAAAAACGAAGGGAGAGAATATTAATAATTCTATCCAGCAGAAGGTACCAAAATAATGTAAATTTTTTTTCACACAGATACTACAATAAAAATATTTATTCTATGTTTATTCTACATTTATTAATATAAGTACTATAAATTTATTTTCCATTATGCTTTATTATTTCTCTTATGAATTGTGAATAAAATATTATTAGAACTTATTACTGATTTAATAGACATTGCTTAAACCGATACATTATTCGTAGATTACTCAGATTTATTGTTCATACATTATTCTACTCCTGTGGGTTTTGTTATTACATTATTCATAATGTTAAACACTACATTATTCATGCATTTTTACATTATTCAGTGCAATGCTTTACATCTTAAAAGTTGAATCAAACAGCAGTATATATTTCCCTAGAAAAAAAATCAAATGCAGTAAAATTTAAGAAATATTTTGTCTAGAACGTTGAAGAATGGCTTTTTTCTTCCACGGATTACAGAAACTGTAGGCGTGTATTAATACTCCGTTCGTTTTCTAACACAATAAGAACTTCCAAAGGTCAGATTAGAGAGCAAGTTACACTAGTTGGATCTGAAACTAAGTGATAAGCTTAACTGACTTATTTATTTCTATAAAAATAAGAAAGAAAAGTTTACTTAAAAAAATAATCGGTTAGGCTAATTTTCTTTTATTTTTTATTTTGTGAAATAGGTATTGAGCTTCCTAAAAATTATTTTTGAATTATATATAATTCATAAATTGAAATAAATTTGCTGGTATGCTGTACATATTCTTTCTGAATTAAGATACTAATTTAATTTTTTTTTAAAAAAAAAATGAAGTTTACATTGCTCTGCTTTCTTTGAAAATCAGATGCAACACAATTTACAAAGATTATATACAGAAACATCTCATGTGACGACCAATCACAGTATTGAGTTTAAATAGAATAAAATCGCACTTTCGGCCTGGAGAGACTAACCAATGAGATCAAATTTCAGTGACCGATCCATTTGTTTTCATATCCACAACAAAATTAAACATAAATATCTTTTAATATATATATTATACTATTATTCGAATGTTACGTTTTGGAAGTACATTTAAGAAGAATGATTAATATTGCTTTATTATAATTATTTTGAAAAATACATCATACTTATTAAACTTTTGTTATTAAAAATGTTTCCCAATTCGATTATAAAAACCTCTTTTTCTGACTTCGAATCTCATCGACTACAATATATACAAAGGATTTTTTTTTCAATGTAAAATAAATAAAAGGGGGGAGAATCTAAAATTCGTCAATTAACCATTATTATAGAAGACCACTTATTATTGTTTATAGCTTGAGTTATTATTAAACGTTATTATTTTATAGTCATTGGGCTCTTTATTGATATTTTATTATAACAATAATAATTAATATCATAAGATAATTAAGTAAATCGAGACATTATTCAAACATTCCGGAAAATTAGAATATGAGCATATCTAGAATGCTCCACATGAAGAGCAAGGTTATCGAGTATAAACAGTGGCAGAAGGTGATTAGATATGTCCAAGCTCTGTACTACAAATTAAGACATCCTATTATAAAAATAAACATTACACTGGAACTTTTCTGCCTAGTAAGATCATGTAACATTGCCATGAGCGGTAAGCGAACCAGTGTTGGCAAATTCCCTACGACGGTGCTCATGATCAAAAGAATTATCAACAACTCGAGTTTGTTTTCTGAAATATAAGTTATGATGGTCATACGAAATAAAGTAAATGATTAGGTCATCAAACGTAAGGACCTATCTATTCATATCTATAAAATTTCAAATAGTAATGTAGTATGAATGTAAGTTTATGTTTAGAATTCTGATATTAATTCTGATTTGAATTTTTCCTGGAACTCATACATATCATTAAGTAATGTATGTTTCACTTAAAACTGATTGACGAAGTGTTACAGAAAATTGAAAAGTATGGTAATATAATATAAAAAAAATCAGTCTCCTTTCATTTACAATCCGTAAAAGAAATTGGAGCGTTCATCCCGCAATGTGTTAGGTTTTTCCCGAATTTTCCCTTTAACTAACATCCAGGTTTACTTTCTGACGTTATTTGAATTCTCAGCTTCTTTCCGATCAAATGGAATGTGACATTCGCAGATTAAACTGAATTTAAGTGGTGCAATCAATGGAATTAAGGAGAAAATTAATCAAATTAAGACACGTTGGTTGGTTGGTTGTTGCCGAGTCCAACTAGAAGTCGTTATATGGATCGATGTTCATGCATTACAATCCCCGCAAGGTACATAATCCCATCACAGAATAGCTCTCCTTCGAAAGGGAATTCTCCCAACCTCTGCAGAGACAAGAACTGAAGGGCATGTGAAGATGTGTTCAGGAGAAAGTTCCTCCTCGGGACAATTTCTACATTTCTTGTAAGTTCTGGAGCCATCTGCGTTAATTTTCAAGTAATCGAAGTGACCAGTTCTAAGTCTAGTATTAGTTTTTGTGATTTCTCTGCTTGCGTTATTTTCGCAAATCTGACACGTCTTTTTGATAGATTTCTCTCTGAGTCTTCGTCTTGCAATGGCATTTGCATCATCTTGGGTGACAAGATTAGAGTTGGTAAAATTAAGAGTTCTTGCCCCCTTGGACAGTTCGTCAGTTGCCTCATTCCCAATGATTTTTACATGTGCAGGTATCCATTGTAAAGTGTATGTCTTCCCCATCTGGTCTATTGCATCAAGGAGTCGGTGAATTAAGACACGTTGCAACTTCAAGAGAAAGAAGTTTGCAATGCATTTTCTTTAAAGTAACTGGTGATAAGACACTGTTAAGAAAGAAAAATGATTCAATAATCAGATTCAAAGACAAATTAGCTGCTTATAGAAGCCTTTGACATCATTTCTAAGCAAATAACTTGCAATATAACATAATTTTATATGCTGAATAAATACAAGTTGGGCCCTCATATAACATGCACTTCAATAAAATTTCCGTTTTAACACTGTTCGAGCATTAGTGAAATTCCATTTACAACGCGGCATCCTTACCTTTCCTAAAGAAAGGTTTTCCTCTAACAAGGCTTGAGAATTAGATGCAATGATACAACGATATGAAGTTAATTACCAACTACCATTGACTGTCCTTGTTATCATACACAAAACTTTATTTAAAATAATAACTCATCTTATAAATTATATAAAGTAGAGTTTCTATAAAAAGAGAAGGAGGGAAGATTAAAAGGGGACAGAATGATAGAAGGCTGGGTGATGAATAGTAATAGACAGTTGATTGATGAAATAGATTCGATCCTGACTCGAACCCATTTGGTCAGTGAAGTAAAAGCTTTTGATATTCTTTTGTTGAATATCTGCGAATATTGTTCAAACAGTTATAGTAGATAAGCTAAGTTTTGATTGTCATATTAAACACCCAGTTAAATATTTATTCGTGTATTTATTTGATGTCTGACTGGACTGTATTAATGATGGAATAAGTGAACCTAAATTATGAACCAACGGAGACCCATTCGTTACATCGTTGTTGTGTAATTCTTATGAGTTTTTAAGAGCAAAATTTAAAATGTGGGGTTTTTTATTACAACATTAAACGCCCCTCAAGGGCTAACTTTCTTTAGGTAAGTACGGGCATCATGACCCCAAGGTACCTTAGTGATCTTTATATTCCCCATGGGGTTTACTGTTTGATGAACATGAATGACGCCTCCCTCGCCCAGGATACCCTAGCAATCCTTCTCTCTCTATCTCTCAATATATTCGACCAAGCTTCTTTTTTTCCAACTTTTTTTTTCTAATATCTAGATCATAGATACCTTATTCGGCGCAGCATAGCCGAATTTGGATTTTGTGCCGTAAATCTCAACTTCTACTCTTTCGCTACAACATGGAACGAAGTAAGAGTTTTTGAGTGCATAAGATATCTCTCTGGAAAATTTTCGTTTGAACGGGATGTTATATAAGATTTGCCTTCAGAATTTTGAAATTTCAGAATATTTTCTCGAGAGTATTTAAATACATTTTAAAACTACGTTTCTGCTTGGTTTTTTCGGGAGAGAAGTATTCAACCTTTTTATGGAATGGTAATTATGTTTCTGTTTTTTAACCTTATTAATAAAAATATAATTCAGTAATTTTTTAATTTTTTGAACATAACTTCCTTTTCCTATATCATAAATCCAGTCAATTTCAAAGATTTTTCTTCAGATTTTATTTATTACTATTATTATTATTTTTGCTTTCATTTTCAACAAGCATTCTTTGGATGTTCGAGTTCATTTTTCATCATTTTTTTAGAACTAGGTGCAATAATTTTGATCCCTTTATGGGAACGAATTTATAAACTTTTTTTTTCCCCCTTTATCCAGGCGATTTTTCTCCAGTATTTTTCTCTTAGCTACATAGATTCATTCTCCCTCTCCTTGTTCAAGTTCGGTTTTGTATGGAATCAGGTAAAAATTTCATTTTTTTTTTTCAACCAGCTGCTTTGTCTTGATATGAATTTTGTATTTGAACTGCTAGAAAGTGGTGATATCTCCTCTAAAATATTTTGAAATACAGTTTCTATGGGAGAATCCTCAATAACAGAAGATACTGTTATTTTCCAAACTGTTCGAACTTCTTCCATCAGTTAGAAAACTGCTACTGGTTTTGGAGTACCTTGCTAGCTTGATATCTTGGTAGCAGCATGAATGTCTTCCATATTTATAACGGATTAGGACTAATTTGCAATTAATCGTCTCTAGAAAGAGAGGTGTAATGCAAATAATCGGAAACGTTTTGGTTCTATGAACAAATACTTGTAGATATGAAATCTGGTTGTGCCAGTTCCAATCGATATTTTTTTCAAAAGACAATATTTACCAAGCCAGTCATGTCTTTAAGGGTGATCTTTGTATTAGATTATTTTCACATACAGAGTGAGCCTGCTTCATTATACGAAATTTTGTGAAAGGCTTTTCAATCCCCCCTTGAAATGGCTGAAGCTTATGTGATGTAAGAAGAGGCAAGATCAACATGAGAATATGATACCCTTTTGCAATGTTATATATTTAAGACTTTTGTGACTAGAGGGGGCATCCACGACCAACAGGACAGAATCTTTTTCACTTAGATTAATCAATTCAGCAAACATTTTCAGCTATTTAAGGAAATCTTCATGTTATACAACCGGCTCGATTGACCATCAAAAACACTTTCTAATGGTGCAATAGCTATCGGATTTCTCATTTTTCAACTCATTGTGCAATCTCACTCTTTGAAAAAAAAAAAAAAAAAAAAGGAATAAACATGTTATCTGCAGCATTGATAGCCGATAGAAGTGTGACAGTTTTGCCACTTTCCGTTGATATCAACTTCTCTACTAGTTTTTTACACTTTTAACTGATATTATTTTCATTTTGTTAGTGTGAAAGTATGCCTCGCCAGTCTAATCAGAATTGAAATTCTTTGAATGATTAAAGCTAGATTTTCTTTTAATCCAGTTAATTTCTCAACTAATCTCACTTGCTATTAACTGAAACCTGCTACTCTCTACCAGATTGTAGATTCAGCACTTCTTAATCGCAGGTCATTGTCTTTTTATGAAATCGAAATTTAAATTTTTTCATTTTTTTCCCATTAAAACGACGATTTAAGTTTTTCTGCATATTGATAAATATAGAGAAGTTTCAATAACTCCTCCGACTATAGAAGTTCTTAATATGATTATGTAACACCATCTCTTGCTCATTATTAAATGCTGTTAAAACCACATTAAGTATAAATCTTAATGTGGTTTTATTTCTATTTATTTTTTCTTCAATAAAACCTTTTAATTTTTCTCCTACAGTGCTTTAGAAAAGTATCTCTTATATTTGCTTTGCCCTCGTAATAGGGTGATCTTTCGCTAAAAAAAGGCCAATCATATTTTGATAAAAAAATCTTTAATACCAGTTTGAGTCGAAGCTCTTATTACTCGAAAATAGTTCAATCTCAACGCGATATAATGCGTGTTTTTATCGGTGGTGATGTCTCATAAAAATAAAGCAATAATTCGACAATGTGATGTTAAAAGACCCAATCGATTCCCGACAACAACAAAAAGCTTTAAAAACTGCATGAAACAAGTGTTTTTCAAAATCTCGACTGGAAAATGAAGTGAACCATAGTAGGACACAGCCTTTGCTTGTTGCAAACGGAGAGGAAGAATATCTCCCGTTGCATACAGCACAATGAAACTAGTTAGTCGAGGCGATGGGAGCATAATATGTTTATTCTCCCGTTCCATAAATCGCAGGGGATTGGAAGGAGAGATAGACCCACCCTGTCAGCTGAAGATCAATGCGCGTTATTACATTCCCGTCCACATTTAATGACAGGAATGGGGAAAAAAAAGTTCGAGACTCGAATTTCGGAGTCAGTCACACACGCCTGCCGATCAAATGCTAGGTGCGAGTTCTGTGAATGCAGCTAAATTACTACCTTTCCTTCTCTCTTTTCTGGGTTGCTTTGATTATTTTTGTGCGCGGGCCAGACGCGAAACAGACTGAGGCAGGCGCCCCGCCCCCTCGCCCCGTTTCCATGGTTACGGATGTACGCGTTCAGGGGTGCGCGGTTAGGGTAATGGTTACGGCAAAAAGAAACGTTTCGCTTCATAGGATTGTTTTTTTTTTTTTTTTTTTTTTTTTTTATTCAGTCTGTGATATGGATTATGAAGGTTCGAGGGATTTTTAGGAAGGTGTGGGTTTTCGGTATCTATTATTATTTTTATTTTTATGATTTTGGTTTGTGAGTTCTTTTGTGCCGTCGTTTTTTATACAAAAGGTTTCGTATTATTGGTTCAACATTAATGTTGGTTTTGATATGATAATTTATGTGCCGCATGATATTTTCAAGAAGCAAATAATTTTTCAAAAATTTGCTTCATTACGCATCATATAATTTACTAGCGTCCAGAATTTATTTCATATTCGTGACACATGGGAGAAATAGTTTTGTGTAAAATCATGCTAGAATGTCCAATTTTAACACTCATTTTAATGTTTTCTCTTGCAATATATTTCAGAAATTTATTAAATATGATTATTTAAAAGCTATTATTATTCATTATTAACTATTTCTAAATTAATTTCCAGTAATAAAACTAAAAAATTCTAACCGACAGAATTCGGAACAGTTTTTAATTAACTGAATTCATAAGGATTTTTAGTAATGAAGTAAAAGTTTTTAAAAAATAAATACATTATTTTCATTTCTTATTAATACTTTTAAACAAGCATAATCAAAATTTATTAATATATTTAATAAAAAAAAGTTTTGCAGTTATATCTCTGAATAATTATATAAGCATAAGTATTTATTGCTATTATTTTAGCATAATTTTATACACACACACACACATATATATATATACATAATAAAATGATTACTACTTTAATTTAACGCAAAAATTAACTATTGTGACTATTACCAATAGATTGATTATTATAATTAATTATGCTAATCGACCAAAATTAATACTTCATAAAACTATAAAAACTGCTAAATAATTAAAATAAAAACATTCGACTACTTTTCAATGGATATTTAGGCTCTCAATACAATTTCAAAGTAATAAATATTTTCCTCGTATTTTGAAATTTTATCAAAGTGTATTTTTTTCATAATTAAATATTACTATATAATAAAAATAATATTTAGTCCTTTTCTGTAAGTGTGTGAATATTTGCAAAAAGGAGTTTCTAGTCTTTCAGTTAAGACTACGTAGTAAAATGTAGATAAAGGATTTGTTGTGATATCCGAATGCTATAGAGACTTACTGCTTTAATGGTGTTTCACTTCAATATAAATAAAAATACAATATTAACTTCACATCATTTTTTTTTAATTTATTCATAAACTCTAATATCGCTTTTCATAAACTCTGGATTCTATAAATATGAAAAGTTAAATCTCTTACGAATCCAACAATGCGAAAAAAAGTCTCAGAAAGTTAATTTAACAAATATGATTTGAACAATAATTTAAAAAGTAACATTCACAATTATTAAAAATATTTGAATTACAGTGATTTAATATTTATATTTGAATCTTTAAAAAATTTTCAGTTTTTGAGAAGCAATTTATCCAATATTTCACCTCTAAAAACTAATAGTAAAAATAAATATAGAGAAATATATGATTACTACACACACTATATAAGAGTATATAGGCTGGTGAACTTCATTAAGGTTCTTATCTCTTTCGTGCCATTACAAAAATATAGATTAATTTGTTGGAAATTCCTGACTTCAATAGAAATTTAAGAAAATTTCATAATGCATACAACATCAAAGAATTATTCAAACTGATTGATAATAATGTAAATTAATTTTTGTGATGAGGAAATAACATCACTTCGATGGCTGTTCCACCTATTTCTGAGAGTATAAATAGTTCATGCAGTTCATTTATTTATGAGTTTTAATTCATTTATTCAAATACTACATTGGTTTTTTTTTTTAAAATTTTTTTTAATAATAATTGGGTAGCATATATTTTTTTAAAATAGAGATTCAGTCATTTTGCTCAATGTAACCTAAACCATGATTAGAAGTGTTGCCAAGAAATTATTTTAGACTTGTTAAGAAATTAATAAAATTAAAATAATTATTATTGCACACATATTATTAATCACGTATATTTAAATACTCTCGATTATATTTTATTCTATTAATGTAATTAGCATATATAAGTTATACGTAGTTACATGAAAATAAATATTAATTTTGTAAATAATTTTTAATAAAGATAATGGGCCGATTTTTACTAATGTCTCATGGCGATTTCATTTAATCCATATTAAAGGCATTTTTAAAGCATTGTAAGTAATGTATGAGAATATAAAATTGACATAACTTTCTGTAATATTTTTAAAAATATAATAGAACGCCGAAATTAAGGATAAATAATTATTAATCTGAGGAGAATTAAAAACTGTTTAAGAAACAAAAAATAGACATGTCGGATTAACAATTTCAATTTTAATTTAACAAGATTTTAATTTTGTATGATATCAAGGTAGTTATATTAAATTTTTTTTCATTAACAAAAGCATCTATTTTAAGGTAAAGAAGCTATAAAAATTGTCATAAAATTGTTGTGCTTTAATAAATAAAAACTGTATAATTTTTTTTTGGAGAGTGGATAGTAGTAGGACCTGGAAGACTTTTAGAAAGTACATCAGCAACTCAACACTATACAAAGACAAAATTTTACATATCTTATTAATGATACATCATATTTAGGGTAGGGGCACATGCAATCTTTAATAATCAATCAATCAATCAGTTCAGGTGAAAAATAACGTCGCATTTAAAACAACACGTGAGATTTTCCACTTAAGGCGAACGAAAACAAAAAATGTTTGTGAACACCGCCTTAAGTCGTTGAAAAAATGAGTGACTTGCATGACACATAATTAAAACTCCCGTTTTACATTTTATAAACGAGACGTCATTAAAATCAGTAATGTATACAAAATATAATTCCTATAAAACTACGCATATATTATAATAAATAAACAAAAATTCATAGCAATAAGAAATACATTACAATACCATGCCGCTTAAGTAAATCAATATTAAATTAAAATGAGAATGATTAGAAAAACCATTAAGAACTTAAGGCTGAAAATGTGCAAACACACATTCATGGGCGGATTGATGTTGAAGTCGCACGGGCCACGTGCCTTCTCTTGAAAGGGAACATTTAACGTTCTTTTATATTTAATACATATAATTTAGAAGTATTTCGGAATAGACGTGTGAAAACGCGCCCTTCCCTAGAAACCTTCTTAATCCTCCTATTCATGATTTTACTATGCAAATGAGTTCTTGAGGATTTCGAATTCTTCGAAAATAATGTTTAAATAATCATTCACGACTGAAAACTATTTTAAAATGGAATATAAATATTTAAATCATAAATGAGGAAATGACGCTAGTTCTGTATAAATATTCATAACAAAACTCTCAAGCCATCAAATTCATCAAATGGACGCTTTGGCCACTTATTAATTGTAATTAAGGCAATTATAAACAATATTTTTTGAAAATTTATGCAAATTATTATGTACATATTTTTTTATATTCTGAAAAATAATAACAGCATATGCCATGCATTGAATTAGAAACGCTTATTGAAGTGTCGCGTTCCAGTGACAAATATCGCTTTTGACAAAAGAGGAAAGGTATCATTAAAATAATGATTCGTTATTGAATGCTGCCTTCAGCAATAGAATGATCCGCCCTGTTGACCGATTGGCTGCTTTCCTAGACTCCAAAGCTTCTGTTGTGGCGTCTGTAGAGCCTTAGAATATTTGAAATCAAATTCCGATCTCAATGCTTTAGATCAGGGGTCTCCAAACTACGGCCCGAGGGCCACATCCGGCCCGCGGACAGATTTTGTCCGGCCCGCGGAGAGCTAGCATACTTGAAAGAAAACTCCTTCTAGAGAACATATTTATTTTTTATAGCAAATTAAATTTAGTTTACTGAAGTAATCTATTTTTATGTTGAATAATTATTAATATGACATCTACATTGATATGGTCATGGGCTAACTACTCATAACATTGTTGTAGGTTACTATATACTAACTAACAAATTATTGAAATGAATCCAACTAACATTTTATACATTTTAAATGAAAAAATAACTTATAACAAGCATAATGACATATGAAATACTAATGAGATTTATGTAATTGAGATTTTCCACTGACAATAGTTTGTAGTTGTGGACTAATTTTACTTGTACCAATTATTAAAAGAGATTTAAGATGCTCATCAGTTAATTTAGATCTGTAAACATTTTTTGTGTACTTCATTTTGGAAAAGATCTTCTCACACAAATAAGTAGAACCAAAAACAGAAAACAGCCCACGAGCAAATTTATGCAAATTATCAAATTGTGTCAGTGGAAGACACTTATAAAATTCCAACAAAGATAAGTTTTGATATTTGTTCTTAATTATATCACTGCACTGTAGATCAATCATTTCCATTTGAAGTTCCGGGGCTAGGGTTTCAATGTCAGTATCAAAAGAATTCTGAAAAATCTTAATTTGATTCGCAATGGCATCAAAGTCCGAGAAACGAGTATCAAAATTTATTTTCAAAGCACTCAAAGTTTCGATTGCAAAATCGATAGGAAACTCGGTCTCAGTGGTGTGGCTGAATATTTCACATGTTTTAAAATGTGAAAAACATTTACTTCGTAGTTGTGATTGAAACAGTATCAATTTCTTCCGGAATGATTTGATATTAGTGTATAAATCAGGAAGATGCTGGTTTTCTCCTTGCAATCTCAAATTCAGTTCGTTCACATGTTTTGTCAAATCAACATAGAATGCTAACTTCCACAGCCATGCGTTGTTTTGCAATTCAGTAAGAGGGCGATGCTTTTCATTCAAAAAAATTTCGATCACTGCTCGAAGTTCAAAAAAGCGCTGAAGGACTTTCCCACAACTAAGCCAACGTACGGCAGTATGATAAGGTAAGTCATTTTCTCCAATCTCTTCAATAAATTGCACGAATTGTCGGTGATTCAGCCCAAAAGATCTGATAAAATTAACAGTTGATATGACTGGTTTCAGAACTTCAGACATATCCAAACATTTTCCGCACAAAGACCGTTGATGAATGATACAATGTAAGACTATTGGTTTTGAACCACCGTCATTTTCTACAGCCTTTGACACAAGAGCGACCACTCCTTTATCTTTCCCACTCATGTTTTTGCCTCCATCAGTTGTAATACATTTCAAGTTTTTCCATCGAAGGTTCTTTTGGTTAATGGCCATTTCAACTCCTTTAAAAATATCTGAACCAGTAGTTGTGCCATGAATACTATACATATCAAGAAGTTCTTCATGCACTTCATAGCTTTTATCTACTCCTCGAATATAAATCAACACCTGAGCAGTATCTGACACATCCGTTGACTCATCCAAGGCCAAAGAAAACCACTCAACATGTCCATTTTTGTTGAACAGTTGAGAGGATATATTTTCAGCGATGTCTTCTACCCTTCGAGCCACAGTGTTTGCTGACATACTGACAGTTTTTAATAAATTTACCTTTTCAGGGCACATTTCTTCGGCTACTGCGATTATGCATTCTTTGACCATTTCTCCATCGGTGAATGGTTTTCCACGTTTTGCAATTTCAAGAGCCACACGAAAGCTGGCATGAGTTGCAGCCTCTTGTTCAGTTTTGAGTTTTGTAAATAAAGATTGCTGCGATTTCAATCCGAGCTTCATAGCTTCGAATTTTTCTGTCCGCAAACTTCCTGTATATTTTGAGTAATTTTGAAAATGTTTTGCTTCATAATGACGTTTAATGTTATATTCTTTGAGAACGGCTATGCTTTCATTGCAAATCAAACATAGCGCCTTGTTACTGGACTCAATTACGAAATACTGATTGTTCCACTGATCTTTGAATTTTCTGCATTCACTATCAATTTTTCGCTTCTTTTCCATTCTACTAAATCACACACAAAAGCAACAATTCAAATCAAAATATTGTTACAAAGATGTCTTAAACTTAAACACGCACAAACACGTTTTAAGGAGGTACGCACTATTTTATTTCACAGCAGTGTCATAGGAACTGACTTGTGGTTGCGCCACTAGCCTTCTTATATATTCCACTTACCGCCATCTAGAAGTGAGTGGAAGACACCAGAACTTTCTCGAAACAACGAGATTATTCTGTAAGTGCTATTAGCGCCATCTGTTAGCGATAGAAGGTACTACCTATTTCCGCTTGTGTCCACCAGATGTCCTGTCACGTCACTCCTCATGGCTCGCTCGTACTCTACGACTAATCTAGAAATTACAGATAATGACAGGAAAATTAATAATATGCAGTGTTGCCGTTTTGCGGACTTTAGTCCTATTTGCAGCCTTTTTTAAACGTGGCGTACTTTTTCGGACTTTTTTTTCATGTAAAAAAAATACTCATTCGTTACTTGAGTACTCGTTACTCGTTAGGAACCGAAGTAACGATTACTGAAGAAAAAAGTAATCAATGATTACTTGTGTATTTCATTACTTTTGTAATCAATGATTACTATGGCGATACGATGCGGGTACCCCATTATAACGGATACCCATACGATACGGAAAATACATCAGCTTCCCCGTCGCTAGAGGCATCTGGCAGAAATTAAATGAGTATCGTCCCCGTCGCTAGAGGCATAAAATTAAAGCGTTCCCGTCGCTAGAGGCATCTGGCAAAAAAGTAATCATATTTTACACCACTAGTGGACTGATTCAACTTTTTACCACCGGCAACAATGAATGATAATATGGTTTTGGCCCTTGGAATTTACTGGAGTAATCAATATGGCCCTAAGGCTGGAAAGTTTGGAGACCCCTGCTTTAGATGATTATCAACACAGAGCAATGGTTCTCACTCTGTGATTCGACGAACACCAGAACTCCATGGAGCCTCTTCCAGTGCTCCGAGAGAAAATCATACGCATAATTTAAAATTGTTTCAAAAAGGAAATCGATACCGCATAAAATAATTTTTTTTTGTATGAGACTGTAATCAGCTGACGCAAATACACCTGAAAAACCTTGATATATGTTATAAGTAAATATCCGGGTCTAGCAAAAAATGCAATGAAACATGTTATTATTACTTACCACGTCCCTTTTCAAAATAGAATTTTCAGTAAACAGTTAGTATTAAAACAAAAAATCGCAATAGCTTGAGAAATTTAGAGCAGGAGGCGAGAATGGTTTTTTAACTTTTATTCGTCCCAACATTTGCGAAAATCTGCTAAGATCATCAAGCTCACATATCGCAATAAATTTGTTTCTTTTTTTTTAAACATTGTAATTTTCAGCGATTTTTAAATAAATATATTTGCGTTAATTAATACCATAACACTTTGAAGCTTGAGTGGCCCCCCCCCCCCCCCCCATTCCCCCCCCCCCCTTCAACAACGGAGTAATTTTTGTGAGCAGTGTCTTTTTTTTTTATTGCTTTCTTAATTTAAAAAATTTTCTGGCCATAGCTGCTTTAAATGTATTGTAAGTGTTCCAGGCAAAAGATATGTCAGAGTTGAGTGCTCTCCGACTTTAAAAAGATGTGAACCTCTAATACAGAGGACTGTGAATCATAATTAACGAAAAGAGAGCAGACTCATTTTAGAAAAATCATTTATGTAAGAAGTTATTTACAAAAATGCACTTTGTGATATTTACTTCAAGAGTTCAAATTGAAAAGTTAACTTAAAAATAATTAAATTAAAATAAATCATGAGCATATCAGTTTGTATCAAATTATTGATATTTCAGGTAAAAATCAGACAAAAACATCATTTATTCTAAACATTATTTGTTCATAAAATTATTCACAAAAGCTATGTAGATCTCACTTGTTTTGAAGACCTTTAGTTGTTTTTTTTAATAACTTTGAACTAGAATTAATCAATGAGCTTTTAAAAAGTATTTCGTTTATTGAATAGCTTTCATATTATTCTTATATAACAAGAACAACACAAATACAGAAAATAATGTATAAATTTCTTTCAATATTATTAACTATTGCTAATTACTAGAGCCAGGTATTGGTTGACTAAAACTATTTAAAAGGACTTGTAAAATTTTAATTAAAGTATTTGGTAAGTTAATCTAGCGTATAAATTAAGAGCTCCACTTTGCATATATAACGGAATAAAATAGATATTCGAAGCATATTTTATATGAAAAAATGGCAATGGATTCAAACAGAAATGAGTAATTAATTAAAATATGCAGCTATGTGCACCGTAGTACAGCCAGAATATATTAATGTTACAAAAGATCTTTATACCCGAAAAAGTGTTCTGATTTTGAGTCATAAAGTAAAAGCACCTGTAAACAGAGCTTTCAATACATCGGATAATATGAAAGGTGATTATCCTATTTCTCAAAATTGAAAAAGAATTTTCCATTTTACCCATGAAATGAGTATTACTTTCGAGGGGATATAATAAAGTTTTACTATTACTAAGAAATAACTGAGATATCCGGATAAAATTTACTCTGCATATTAATGTATCCTTATGAACATAAATGATGTAAATTACATTTATTTATATCGATGTGTTAGGTCTCAGGATGCCATAGATTGAAGTCACCTACAGTATAGACATGATTCGATCGAATGAGTTCTACAATGGGCCATCGAAAAGTCACCCCAAAAGGAATGTATAACTTGGAACGATGGCTACGTAGAAAAGAACAATAAATAAAATTTCACTTTCTATTTCGATTATTTCTCAGTGATCATTAAAACTTTATAATACTGCAGGTGACTTTGATCTACGACTTCCTGGAATCAAACAAATCAACATGAATGACTATAATTGACTACAACAAGTTCATAAGAATCAATTGTGTTGAAATAATACGGTTATTTCTTAATAATAATTGAAACTTTATGATATTCTCTTGTAAGCTCATAATTACTGATGTTACTTCTAATCTCACTCAAAAGAGAGGAAAAATTAATATATATAGAAATAATGATATATTTACTTAACGGCATCGCTAAATTAGTCTTACACCTTTCTTTTTCCCCCCTTTTTTTGCTTCTTGTATGGAGTTTTTATTGATTTTTTGCTACCATAATAAAAATTCTGTAAAATTGTAAAATTTGACAAAATTTGCAAAACACGAATTATTCCTCTTAACAAGCTAAGCAATGTTTTCAAATGTCGAAAATTATCTTAAATTGCATTCGAATCGATATCTAATTAAATCCAGTGTTTACCATTTTTGACTTTAAAATTCAATAGGATCTTCAAAAAATTTGTAGATGGCTTGTGGGACATGGATCTTCTTATCACTTCTGCTGGATACAACTCAGCTCCCAGTTGTCCTTATATACCCTGAGGTTTGCAAGAATTTAGATTTCACTAATGCATATAATGAAACAATTCATAAAATTATATATATGTGTGTGTGTGTGTGTGAGAGAGAGAGAGAGAGAGAGATTTGCGGCTATAAAATAGGACTGAAGTATTGTCCAATGATTGTACTCGCATGTGTCTTTTGTAAGAATTCCATGCGTATGACGCCGATGAAACTATATTTGTATTTTTTAGATTTTTTGATTTACCGGAAGCTACCAATTACTTTGGTTGTTGCTTGGTTTCCTTTGCAGAAAAGTAAATCAAGGGCTCATTGACAGTGATCCAAAATGATTTTGTTAACTCGATATGGTGACAACTATAACTAATCTAATCAATATCACATTTGTATTTGGGCCATTTTAATAGATGGTAGAACACCAGTGATACAATTTGCTTTAGCATCGCCACCTATCGTCAAAAATAGATACTTTCTGAGATACTCTGGCTTATTTGCGTATAGCTAATTTTATATCGGAGAAGATTCACAAATAACCATTTAAGGGACATCGGATGCTGTTCCACATCCCTCTTCCTACTAATGCAACTGTCTGAATTTTTTTCCATTTGCAACGTAATATTGGAAACTCAGAGCTTTCAATGCCAAATTATGTGAAGAAACTTAAAGTATTTTAGACTCCTTCGACACGAATAAACGAGCTTTTCTTATGCCAAGTTTAAATTGTCCTCACCTTTTTAAATTAAAATCAATGGAAATTATATTTTAAATCTAATTTATCGGAATACTTATTTGTTTATGTAAAGGAAATCCCATTTATATACATAAGTAATTATAAATAATCAATGGTTATATTTACATTTTTAAGTTATACTTTAAGTACATTTTGCATATGGTCTCTACTACATTTACACATTTAAAAACTTGGAGAATACTTATAAATATTTTATACTTTGAACATATTAAATTAATTTTTTGAAATTATAAT